>WAAD01009727.1:79509-91882 GCA_013389945.1 Fregata magnificens | reverse complement strand
GGGCAGCCCCCCCACGGGGGTGGCAGCAGCCACGGGCGAGGGGGGCAGCGGGGCGGCCTTCCTGCCTCGCTCGCACCGGGGCACTGCCGGGGAAGGGAGTGGCGGAGAGGGGGGCTTTTCCTTCTTTCTGGCTTTGAAAAGACCTAGTAATACTGAAGCTGCGTGAGGTGGGGGTAGGAAGGAGACCCTACACATGACTTAGTGGAGTTACATTTCTCCTTTTGGGAGACTAGTTGTAAACCTAAGGATGACGAGGGGAAAGGGCTTGGAGGGCTACAGAGAAATCTGGATTGTGGCACCTGGACACAAATCTCCAGACAGGTCTTCAGGATGGGCATTTCTGTGCTTTTTTTTTTCAGCCTAGTCCAAAGAGCAAATTCAGAGACAGCAATTTCTGACTAGAGTCTGTTCTTCAAACCGCACTGCTCTTGCTTCACGTACTTTAGGATGTTTGTTTTCCAAAGTCTATATATCCATACTGGTTAAGACAGTACCTAGACTCTCTTGATGGTACACTAATGACTGTCATAAACGCCAGTGTGTCTCAGCCCTAAATATTTAGTATGTGAGAAATATCTCTGCTTACTAGAATGGAGAGGAATGCCTATGCACAGAGCCAAGAACGGCTTTATTTTCAAAGATGTTGCTGTCAACAGTTTGCCTTTGCATGCTGCATCCTTTTTCCTCTAGATTAGGACAGGATTTTTGCACAGGTACAAACAGCCCCATAGGTGACAGCCACGGTACTGCCATCATGGAAAGAGAGGAGTTAAAGAAGTAGGTCACTGAATAGCACAAGGCCTTACCTGCAAAGGGCTGTGCACCTTTATTTCCTGTGGAATCCAGTGGGAATAGGACACTTTGAGAATCACCATCACTGGCATAGCTAGAGATACCTAAAACTTGAATCTGAAGGGAGATGTGACAGCGTTTTCACTGCTTCAGAGGCACTTTTGTTCAGACAGCCAAAGATAGCAAAGATGAGGGAGGCGATTGTCTTATAATTGTAGGATTTGTCTTCTCCAGGGCCGAGAATGCAGCTGTCCCAGATTTTATTCATACATATGGTTTAAAAAAAAATGCACCTCTCCCAAAAAGCTGTCCCCAAAAGCTGAAAGAGCTTATATTGAAAATCGGAGCTGCACTATGAAAAGAGGATCCAACAAAAGAGAACAAAGTAGATAAGAGACAGCTATTAACTCTCCACGCACTCGTTAGTGCCTTGTAGGCAGCAGCATGTTAGTAAATGCTCAGCTGAAGGACGAGGGGTGCTCGTGGATCTCCCCAGGGAGCTTCATGCACAGGGAGAGCTCAGAAGATGGCCTGGAGCTGTTTGCTGGGGCTGTGCTCTACCTAGTAAGGAACAGAGCAGAGACCGTGACTGACAGGTCACTGCAGCATGAGCCATCATCTGATGACCGAAGACGTGGGTTGGACATAAAAAAGCCTATAAAAAAAAGAAAACTCTTTTGCATGTTTGACTTGGTAGACATGGGGAGGGTTTTTTCCCTCAGCAGAGTTTAATGCTCCCCCAAATGAGCAGCAGACCAGGGCCTGCTATTGCTTACTGTTTGAAATTATATTCTCCCTTTTGGCTAAAAAGAACCACGAAAAGCATCTTACTCCAAAGTGTAGCTGTAAATTCAACATTAATAGTGCAATAGAATAAGAGAAGGGCATTTTCTTTTTCATTGAAATAGCAGGATGTGAAAATCTCCAGTGCAATTGAAGCAGGACTGAAAGGACTACTCTGTAAGTGGGATTAAAGAAGTAACTAAATGCAAAACATAAAGAGAGGAAATCAGAAATTCATGCACAGAAAAATGAAAATATCTAAAGCAGAACAGCTTGGGGGAAGTGACTCTAGTTTCACATAGGTGTGGATGAGAACAAAACAGTGGTGAAGGGAAACGCCCTACAAGGTGACATACGCATTTACTGAAAAAATTAGTAGGGCTGTGGGGTTTATGGTTCTAATTTTGCATTGTATGCAAGATCTGCAAAACCTTTTGCCTCTAACCATCCCTGCACAAGGAACTGATCCCTGTCTTATCTTTCTGAAGAAAATTTAATTCTTGTTTCCTCATTGAGGAGATATAGGTTTGATGTAATCATAAGTTCTGCAAGAACACATGATGTTCATCAATATTATCTTTCATGGAAATTATTGAGAAATCCCCTCTGTATTTTTGGTCAGGTGAAGCCACTTTGTTCTGGCTGCTCATTGGGATGCTGACAGTGGTCCTCTGGAAGGCACACATGCAAATGGTAACATCAAAACGAAGTGCTCTGATCTTATCTCAGCATAATGCCCGAATAAATTCCACTTGGTATTCCCAAAGTGTGTGAGTTTTTTTTATTCCATGACTTTCAAAATTTAAACTCCTTATTCTGTTTTAGGATGAAAGGAAATTATGAAATGTTAAGCCTGATGTTCGTTCACGTCCGTGCAGCAGAGGCAGAGAGCAATCAAGGCTCAAAATTCTCTTCTGTTGGACATTATGTCTGGACAGTTTTTTAACAATAAGATGGTGTGGCATGGTTGAAAACAGTCTTTCACAGCTGCTGATGTGTTAATCCAGCATGAGGAAGAGAGAACTGAAAAGACATTTCAGCCATAGTGTTTATATTTGTATATAAAATTAGTATAGGGTTAAAGCCAACAGCACATTTACATCTGGATCATGTATGACAGCAGTTGATACATTTAATATGGCATGTGGCATAAAACAGGATTAGATAAGGTTTTCTGCTTAGCCACGCTTCTCTTGTGCAAAAGAATATTTATAACAATGTTCTCTACAAATCACATTGTAATGCTGAATACTGTTTTGAAATGCACTGTGCATCAGCAGTATTTTCCAAAGGTTATGTCCCTGTGATTCGTGCTAATTAGCAATGAGTTGGCTCTGGGGTAGAAGACATGCTCAGGAGGATTTTCAGAGATTGGATTTCAAAAACCCAGACTGACCAGACCATTCCCCAAATTAGCTGGTGTGAATACAGCTGAAAAAATAGGCTGGAGCAGGACCTCACAGAAGATGGATCATTGAGAGCTAGATTATGCAGAACTGAGAAAAAAATATATATTAATGTGAACTTTGGAAAAACCTGTACTCAAAATCCTAGGCAAGGGCCCAGATGGTACTTTATTATTTGACGTTTCTTATCCACATGACTTAGTCTTCAAGTCCTCCCAGAATCTGAAACAACACCGACGTCTATTTGCACAGTGCTTAACGGCTGCCAATTTCTGTGTGCTCCCATTCCCATCTCCTCAGCTCCTACAGCTCTATCCTTCCCTAATTGAACACACAGGACCTGAGTGTGAATTTTTTGTGAAAAGCCTAACTAAATCATAATAACGTGTTCAGAGGAAACCTTCTCCCTCATATCCCACTGCTGAGCATCTCTGTGTATGTCACTACGGTACCTGGCAGCATGTACTGGAGGCTGGAGTCCCTGGCACTGTGGTCCCCAGGCAAATAGGAAAAAAAAAGTGAACATGTGAACCAAAGGTGGCTGTAGCATGTGCTACTGATCTCTCTTCACCGGAACTTGCTATCCAATACCTAGAAGTGATGAGGGGAATGGGCACTGAAAATACTTTCCACCCGCAAGTCAACATGAGTGAGAAAACATGCCTGTACGTGTACTGCAGGTACACGTTCAAATCTACTTTTAAGTAATAGAGACATAAATGTAGTTAAAATAGATGGGAGACAGGGCTGCTAGTCATTCTCTAGGCTATTGGTATAACACAGGATAATGTTTGATGCTGTCAAAGAATATGCAATTCACACTCTAAAGAAAAAATGTAGTTGTGTTTTCATATAAGTCCACTCAAGACCAGAAAGAAAAATGCACACAATTTCTGCAGTCAGTAGTAAGCACTGCTGGCATCACTCTGTGTCTGAGTAAGAATAAACACTAAACATTGTGAATATGGAAAGAATGAAATATAACAGGGCTTGTATTTGGAGAGAAAAATGGCTTATTTCAGTATGTATCTTGAGTGCATTTATGAGTCATGTGGTCTAAATGATGAGAGAGTTCAAGCACTGTGGACAGGTAATAAATAAAGCCCTAGAAATGCCCGATCTGGCGTGTGTTGCTCTATCATGAAACGGAAGGATTCAACAGAGAGGAAAATTGACCAGCCGCTGACAGGAGATAATGGACTTATCTGTTAAGGGAGTGGAGATAATGTAATACTTAACATGACATTCCTGATAACTAGTCAGGAAGATCTACCTGTGCCAGACTTCCAAGGTTATTTGTAATTGAATGCAACTGAATATCACTAGAAAGCAATGTAAAAGGGAAAGAAGTCTCCTGCAATTTATCGTTAAGTGCAGAGCACCTTCAAGTCTGAAGACAGAGTCTCCATCCCAAAGAGCTTACAGGCCCCAATTTAGGACCAATTTAGATTTAAGCAAGTAGCTAAGCACTTTGCAGGGAGAGGGCCTCTCATTTTGCTACCACTGAGAAGGGCAGATGTCTTCCTGTCCTCCCTCTCTCTGCATCTCTGTCCCTGCTCACAGCTATGCAGTCTCACCCGCGCCTGTGCATGAACTCTGGCACCTGTTTGACCCCAAAGTGAGCTGATGTAGCGTAATGCAGCTGCACAAAGCTAGATTTTTTTCCCCCTATATTCCTTGTCTGCTGGTTTAATGTGCTGGGTTGGCCCGTAGTTCATTTCTCAGCTGTTAGAGGGCTGGAAATTACAGCTCCCGGTAGGTACAGTCCTTAGTCCTCAGCACGCGGTAGTAGCCATCCGGATGTATGGGGCAGAGTGGGGCTGGCGGGGCTTCTTATAGTGATTTAACAATGTGATTCCTGACATATTTTGCATGATTGTTTTTTTCTTTAGTGTAGGGTCTGATTCCCCACATCTGCACCAGTACAGTATCTGTTGGTTTCAGTGCAGCTGGTGGAGGGCCAACAGAAAAATTAGGCTGGTGATATTTGAATCATTCATGGAAGACATCTGGGCTATTTACTTTACATATGTGTAAAATCAAACCCCTCTCTTTTTCTGTTCTTGCCACTTCTTTTTTTTTCTCTATAATTCCAGCAAAGATGGAGTTCCTCCAAAAAAGAGCATTCATTTCTTAATGCTGAAGGCATTTAGAAAAGATGTAGAGAGCAAGAAAATTGCCAGTAAGTGGCATGTCAACATTTAGGAATGCAGACTAAACTGCGGTATTGATAAATCACCATAAAAAAGAGCCTTATCTGGGGAGTATGACTTGAGCAGAGCTTCTCCTGATGTTGACAGAAGTTTTGCCCGCATAAAGGATTTCAAATTTGGTTAAAACTGTGGCATTCACTTTTCTGTCAAGAAGCAAAGTGCAAAATTAGTCTCCTGACACATTTCTCACCTATCACATACTGTAATAACTATTTTCCTCAGACAAAAGCCTGATACTGGCACTGAAAGTACTCCTGCCTGGGAGGATAAAGTGCAGTTCAGAAGTAAGAGATGATGAGAGAGAAATAAAGCATGGGATGATTTGATGACAGCCATGGGGAGAACACAGATGGGATGGAAAACTCAAAAAACACATATCCTTGTTATTTAAAACCACAGAGTCACTAAATTGAAAGAAAGAAAGAAGGAAAGAAGGAGGGAAGGAAGGAAGGAAAAAAGAAAGAAAGAAAGAAAGAAAGAAAGAAAGAAAGAAAGAAAGAAAGAAAGAAAGAAAGGAAGGAAAGAAAGAAAGAAAAGAAAAGAAAAGAAGGAAGGAAGGAAGGAAGAAAAGAAAGAAAGAAAAAAAAAAGAAAAAGAAAGAAAGAAAGAGAAAGAAAGAAAGAAAGAGAAAGAAAGACACCTGAGCCAAAGATACCACCAGACTGCAGACTGCAATGAGAAACTGTCCGGGGCCACAGAGCAGCTCTGCTTTGTGTGGTCAGTGCCTCAGCAGGGCTTGTTCGTCCCTACCCGTCTCTGAGGGAGCCCGCCTCTCCATGTAGCGCCCACGCTGGGGCTGGTGAGCTCCAGCTGGTCCTGAGGCCAGGCACAGTGAGGCTGGGGCTGTCTGCACCCTCTTGTGCAGAGAGGAGAAACTTTTAAGCGGCGTGCTGCTCTGCTCTTTGCGTTTCCCACAGGGCCATTGAAGTTGTGACATACTTTTCAGCTCTCAGTCTTTTGGGAACTCAGCTTTTTGGGAACCAGAGCCTGCTTGCTGCAACCACTGCCTCTGAGTCACTCTTTGCATCAGCCTGCAACTGCTGGCAACTTCCCCCACTGAAAGATCTTTTCTTTTTTTTTATTTCCCTTTTCAGAGGGAGGGCAAAACAGCCCTGCCTGGAACTGGGTGTCAGGAATCACGACTTCACATCTATCATGCTGACTTTGCGTTTGGAAAGATGCTCTTTATTGAGGCCATTGTCTTTTCTTGTCTGGCGGCAGATGTTTCTGATTTACACCCGTACCACATACAACTTCAGAAATACACATCTCTTCAATTCCAAATGGTATCGCTGTATTCATCAGTTTTTAGATTCACTATGAAATTGTGTGTTCATTAAATGCAGTGTTTCTTTGCCGGTTTGAGACTCCATGGATTTGGCTAATTGTCTTGTTGTTTGTTCATTTTTAATTGCTATTGCAACCCCCTGATTTCAGCTACTACAAGGAGTCTTGAGGCATGTTCTGGAAATCCACAGGTTTTGAGAGACTTTTTTCTCCACTGGCAGCTCTTCTCCCAGGAAATACTCTTTTCTCTGCTTTTCATGCCGGTCATTGTCAGCTGTTCCACTCAGAAGAGCAGAACAGGAAAGGATAGGTAGTACTTGACTTAAGTCATTCCTGGAAGCACCTTAGCACAAGGACTTACCTGGCAACTTATGAGAGATGCGGTGCCCTGGTTTTGTGTGTTTTTGACACATGGCAGTGTGTAATTTGAGTCACAGTGCGGGATGCTCTCCAGCATGGAAAGAAGGAGCAGGAGTGTGTAACTGAATTCAGACAAAAGACAGGAGCTGGGTTTCACCGTAAGACAGAGAAGAAGTAACCCACTGCTGTCCTTCATTTTGTAGCGAGCCAACAGTGCTCTCTACATGGACAGTGAGAGTCTCTGGTGTTGAGGAACAGCATTATTAACCTGATTTCTTTGTTAGTGTCATTCCCACCTATGCAACAGTCCCAAAACACTTGAGCTGCCATTTAAATCAGCCCAGCATGTAATCTATTTCTTGTTCTTCACCATGTCTTTTTTCTGCAACTACTGAGAAATACTGAAGTGGAGGATACACAGATCAGTACCTTGGAGCACTGGTTTCAATATAGCCTGAGGTATCTCAGACCCTCGGCACAGATTTCTAAGTGGCTTGAATGTAACTATGACTTTGTAGAAGATGAAAATAAGGGACAGATTGCAGCAGACATTGAGGTTAGCGTAACATAACAATACTGATCCACCTACAGGATTCTTGGAAGAACCTGAAGGAGAATATTTAAGCCAAAATTTCCAAATTTATATTTCAAAAGTTTATAATGTTGATCTATTATCAGCATATGACTTGATTTCAAAGGTCCTCTTGTTGATGTTAACATACAGGCTAAGGCCCACCCTTACCTTCAATAGATAGGAGAAAATTAATAGGATTAAAAATCCTTTTCCCTCTGTTGCATCTTTTGAGGAAGTGAGAGAAATAAACGAAGAACTGTAATTCCCAGACTTGCAATAAAAGCCTAAGTGACATGAATCTCAGGTCTTGGGTCCAATCTCACTGCTTCACCTCTAAGTTTTGCGCTGAGTTAAACTGAGGGGCATATGGCAGCAGTTGATGGCAGCTGCCCAGCATTAACTACAAGGAAAAGTCAGGTATGTAGTCACAGCTCACATTAATGCTTTTGCTAAAAAAAACCCCAACCTGCGGTTCAAAGCTGCTATAACTAGAGATAGGTCTCAGGGAATACCTTTTTTGTTGTTGTTGTTCTTTTATCTTTTCTAATCCAACATAGACTTCCAGCATTCCCAACAACATACTTGAGGAAAGGAGTTTCCTAACATGCTTGCTCAGTGCTTTGAGAAATATTTATTGTCTTTAGTTTGTTTTGAAACTGGGCTGTCCTTGCTTCATCCTGGCATTGGAAGAGACAGTGAGCAATCAGTCCCAGGCATCACTCTTGGACGGCAAGCAGCAGCTCAGATCCCATCGTGTACATGAAGTCACACTCTTTTCCTCCTGCTTATCACCTTACATTTAACCATATTGAATTTTATTGGCTGTATTAAATCCTGGTCACTGTAGTTATTTTGATAGTTCTTCACAGACAGCTTTCCTCTTAACCGTTTTGAATAATTATAAATCAGCAGCAAACTTTGTGCCCTTAGTATTCAGCCCTCTATTGCTTGCTTGCTTTTAATAGCTTCCCTTATCCTGTAGCTAGCTTCTTTTTTCATATTTTTAAAAATCTTTCCTGATAAGAGCTTTGTTCTGAGACCCTATATGCTTTCTCAACAGAAACACGTTTCTTTAGATACTTTCCAGTCTGCTTATAATGATTTTACTCCTTTGAATGTACTCTTCGCGTATTGTTAACAGGCTTTTACATTTTCATGTAGTTCTTTTTTATTTTCTTTTTCCAAATATGTCTTGGTTTCTGGAGCGCCAGTATGGATGCTGAACAGAAGTATATTTTGAGCCCTATTACAGGGTAGCTCTGCAAAAGTAGCATTTTGTCTGCAACGAGTAGGGCTGCGTTGCTTCTCTTTTTCTTTTTTGGGTGCTTTCTGTAGCTGCTCAATCTTGGGCTTCCAGTCTTCCCATCATTTATTATTTTATTAAATAAAAAGTGCAATAGTCCTACAGTTCCAGAACCAGCTTCATCCCTAACCCTAGTCCTTGTCTGGGGCTGAGCCTGAGCCTGGGACCCCCAGCCATGACCCAGAGGATAAACTCATCCGGGGACCAGTCTTTGGGCAGTGCGGCCTCTCCTTTGGTGGCCTCCATCCAGCAGCACTCCAACCCAGCGCCAGGCTTTGTCTGTCTCCCAACCCCATCCCTAACCCTAATGGGATAAGAGCAATGAAGGCCCAGTGGGATCACAGCTGTCTCAGAAGGCAGCAGGCATGGCAGCCGGGATGGGGAAATCTGCACCTTCCCATCCACGTCTTTTGTCTCACAGTTGAATTACCATCCCTCTCCCTAGGAGGAGGATGAGTAGAGTCGTCCATCTGTTCATTTGCCACCAGTCAGGCCTAGCTCCAGCATGCCAGTTTTATTTTCCCCACTCCTACTGTCTTCCTCCTCTTGTTTACCAGAGAAGTCCTTTAGACTGGTCCAAGGTTTTGGGTTTTATTCAGTCAGGCTTTATTTCTGCCCTTTGCATTGTGTTGGATTTTTGCAGCCACAGTGGCAGGCTAAACTGGCCCTCGGTTACTGGCTCTCCGAGGAGCAGAGACCTCACGCTGAGCATAGCTGGCTCCTTGCCACCTGCTCCTGTGATAGAGGATGGGTGTCAGAACAAAGCTGGCGGCATGAATTGGCATGATGAGGTGAGAAAGTAGGGTGCACGGTGCTCCAGCTGATGCTTGCCAATGTAATTGCCCTTCAGGCAATAATTCTTGCCAGTGTGATGGCCTCCAGGGACCTTCTGCAAGCCACCGTAAGCCAGAGCCGCTTCTGCGTCCCCATCACTCAGCTGCCATGAGTGTTAACCTTATATTAATTCAAGACTGAACCCCTAGATTCACATTAGTCCTTTTTCATAATAACAAATTGAAGGAAATTACCTCTTCCTTCAAAACCCTTAAAGTGGAAGGAAAAGAAAGCAGTAGCAAGGTTTGGAAGGATGGTCTTGGGAGAAACATCTTTTGTACTGGTGCACAGTATAAACACCACGAGGAAGGTGTACTCATCCGGTGCTTGCAACCTGCTTGGCACTGGCTACAGTAACTTGGTTGTTCTTAAACCAGCAGAAGCAGCTCCCAAAGCCACCTTCCCTATGTGTCCCTAACAATGGCCAGGAACGGCAGAGTCAGTTGTACAGCAACAAAAGCACGAAAGCAAAAACTAGCATAAATTTAAGGCAGAAAAATAAAACAGGGACAAGACCTGAAAAGAGCTAAGTCAGCTCCCTCAGTTACCTGCAATGAAAACAAAAGAATCTTAAATCTTAGATTCCAAGAGACAGCCAGACCCTTACAGTAAAAGTCAGCTCTAGCAGGTTGGAGCAGGTAGTATCCGTGGGGACTTTTAAACCTTCCCTTCTCCAGAGCTTTATATTTCCCAAATGCTTAAGTCTCAGGGCACTGCAAAGGCCTCATCTACTCCCTTCTTCTGAAGAGCTGGGGGTTGAATACCAAGGACTAGCTTGTTGCTACACTTTCAAATTGCTCTCAAATAAGCTTCCCCGTTGATTCTTGTTTGGTGAGTGTTTTTATGTTTCTGTGTGGCAAATGTTCCTCAGCTCTGGATGACTACTGTTATACAAATAAATTGGGTTGGGTTACGAAATGTACCTCCTCTCTTTGTAGTTTCCCCTCTAAATGGAAGTTTGAAGGTTCCCAAAGGCCAACCGGACTGAACAGCAGCTAGAAGGTCCACCACCCAAAGGGAGTGAGCAAGAAGGTCCTGCATGAAGTAGCAACTGCCTATAGGGAGCATCACTGTGATGGCTGGGGCAGATGGGTCATGAAGTGCCTGGGGTAGGGGCTTAGTGCCATGGGAGCTCCCCACGATACTGCCCTGTGCCAAACTCCCAACCTGAATCCCGGCCTGATTGGAAAAAGCCTGGTCATTTTTAACCAGCTTTCCAAGCACCGCTGCTGACTGTTTAAATTGTTAAATGTTTAAAAAGTCCACAGCCAGGAAGTATTGGTTCCTCCCAACACAGTCTGTGGGACTTGGCAGTAGTTTTGTAGGATTTCCAGCACATTTGCAGACCGACAACACGTTCAAAGCATAAATCTCAGCAATTTGCATGAACCATCCCCCTTTGCAGTTTATGGGTTTGTAAATGTCTTTAATAAAAACCCTACCACAGGAAACGTCTTAAGATGACTGCTATTTCACAGCTTCACTACAGGTTCCTAATGTAAGTTAATAAGGCGAACACAATACCTGACGTTTGCGATGATAATTGCACAGGCCTCACTTTGAATGATGGCTACATCTGATTGTGCGTGTCTTCCTTTGCGGAGTGTCTGAATTACAGTGTAGGTTGAGGCCTGAAAAATCAATGGCTGCTTTAATCACTCAATTAAAGCCTTTGAAAATCATTAGCAATTTGGTAAATTTAAAATATTTATCCGTACATCATTTTTAAACAGGCAGTGCCAGACCAGCACAGCTCCACTCGTTACACCGGGGAACTGCTGCTGTAGGGGTGAAAGGAGCAGCATTAGTGCACTGTGGCTGAGCAGGCAAGTGTTATCACCGAAGCTGAAAGGCTGAGAAAGTCACAAGTCACCTCTGTCAGCTGTACCCGATTTACAATGTTTAGCCGAGGTCACCCTTCGAGTGGCAAAATATAAGTCAAGGGCCAGGAAAAGTCTTGCCGGCTTACAGAGCGGTAGTCTCCCACAACTGCCACGGGTTTGGATAAACTCCTCCAAGACCTGAACAGCAGAACAGACTGTGCAAGGGAGAAAATGAAGCAGCGCCATCAGCATCCTTTGTTACTGAAAGAAAACCAGCTGTCTGTGAGGCCAGTTTTCAGGGTGGGACTTATGAATGAATATGGCTTATAAGAAGAAGAAAAAGAACCTTCTGATGCCAGGAGCCTAATATTTAATCTAATAAAGAAAATAGAAACTGAACATGACAGTCCATCTGGAGTAAACCTACCCATCTGCAAAGGTTTGACTTTGAAAGATAGTTGAAAATCTCTCTTCTTAACCTGCGTATTTATTTTATTTAACTGCCTCTTCTTCGGAAGCAGTGACATCTAAGTGCAGCACCGCTATTCTAAATACACGGTCTCTCTTTCTGAGAAAAAAGAGAGACGCTCGGAGAGGATGAACAAGCCGGCTGAGAGGCACTGACCAGTACACCAACGCTTCACGTCCCTCTCGGGCTCTTGGGCTGGTGTAAGTGACATTTAATTTTGTGGAGCTTAAGGTAGCTTAACGAACTTGGGAGAGATCGAGTACTGGGCTTGCAGCAGCTATTTCAGATAATCTGTCGCAGTTTCTTATTTTTTAACAATTTGGGGGGTAAAAATACACTTCAAAGCGAATTGTCCGTCCTTAGAGTGCAACGCAGCGGCTGTTGAGCAGAACAAGGCGGGAAGTCGCCCTGCCGGCACCCCCACGAGCAGGGGACGCCGCAGGATCACGCCCCCCGCCCCGCACGGGTGGCGGTGTGCGCTGGCTGCAGCCCCCGTTGCTCTGCCGGGTGAGGGGACGGTGCCGCGGCC
>WAAD01009727.1:15159-79452 GCA_013389945.1 Fregata magnificens | reverse complement strand
GCACCTTTGCCGCGCTGCTGAAACGCCGCGGCTTGGCTCCTTTTAAACCCCTCTGCCGCCCGCCGGCGACTTGCCGGCGCAAGCCAGGGCCCGCTTAGCGGGGGCGGAGAAACGGGGCCGAGCCATTCGTCACCCGGCTGCGGTGGGAGCTGGGGGTCCCCACCGCGGGAGGGCTGCCGGCACCGGGCTCCCAGCTCCTCCGCCTGGCTGGAGGAGCACGGCCACCCACCCGCTCTGCCGGGGAGGCTTTAGAGGAGCTGCGGAAGCAGCTAAGCCTGAGGTGCCGCGCTCTGCCGAAAAGCGGGCACCTGCAGCCAGCTGTCCCTGGCTCAGCAGGAACCACCGCCGCTGCAGCTGGGTTTAAAAAAGCCCGCTCAAGTGAAAACGTCACCAACGTTGTATCTGGCTATTTCCTTGGCTTGGTATTTATTTGGCTATTTGTTTTATGTTATTTCCTGCATTTCCCTGAGGAAATGCAGGAAATCAGCTGAGCCAGAAAGGCCAGCACTTGGGTTGACTTGTCCTAACTTTAGTTTTTCTTTAATGCAAAGTTCAGACATTTAATGTTTTTTATACCTGTGACAGTTTCTATTTTCCTTCTCCCTCACTACAACAAAACTCCGCAGTACTTCATCTCTTTCTTGGTGAAGGGTCTAAAGAACAAGTCTTATGAGGAGCGGCTGAGAAAACTGGGGCTGTTTAGCTTGGAGAAGAGGAGGCTGAGGGGAGACCTTATCGCTCTCTACAACTACCTGAAAGGAGGTTGTAGTGAAGCGGGTGTTGGACTCTTCTCCCAAGAAACTAGCGACAGGACGAGAGGAAATGGCCTCAAGTTGCATCAGGGGAGATTTAGGCTGGACATCAGGAAGAATTTCTTTACCGAAAGAGTGGTTAGGCATTGGAACAGGCTGCCCAGAGAGGTGGTGGAGTCGTCAACCCTGGAGGAGTTCAAAAAAGGTGTAGACGTGGCACTCCAGGGCCTAGTTTAGGAGTCATGGTGGTGTTAGTTGATGGTTGGACTTGATGATCTTAGAGGTCTTTTCCAACCTGAATGGTTCTATGATTCTATGATCCTTTCGTTTATTCCGTCTGCTAGCTTATAAATGCTTGGATCAAACATTATGCGGTAGGCAAAGGAAAATTGTAGTAAAGTCTGTGATTTACCTATATAATGTACTGAACTAGGTAACAGACCTGCTAATAAACAGCATAATCTTCCAGAAGAACTACTGTGTAATTTAATTCTTACTCTCCTCCGAGTTTAGGAAAGATAATTCGGGTCATTTTACAGTAAAATATCAACTAAATCAGTGAATGGAGCTTAAATGATACCTTAATCTTTTTAGTTCTTCATTAAATCCATAATTATGAAAAAAAATCGGCTGGAAACAGCAACATTCAGAATTGAATAGAATGAAAAATGTTGCTTGTACGTAATAACTAATCATTCCAGCAGTGAAAAGACAGCACGTTAGCTTCACAGCTAACGGGGAAACCCAGGCAATGGCAGAAAAGCATAGGGTGTATTAATATTTCCCTTCAGAAACTGACAACAAGTTTAAAATAATTTGTCACTTTAATTCCACTACCTATAAATTAAGAACCTTAAGTACTGGTAACCTCTTTATTTAGCATGCAGTCAAGAGAGTTCCAGCTTGGTTCAAATTTTCACAAATGTACGCAGATTTAAAATGCTGGGATACATAAACACAACCATGGACTTCTACGCTTGCAAGAAGCTGCCTTCCTCGGTGTAAGAAATGCCACCACGCACCACTGTACTTCAACAGCTTCATTCCGCTTCCATTTATCGCCTCCGCATTTCCAGCCCCACTGTTGCTGCCTGGCTCCATGAAGGAACACTAGTCTGCGGATTTCTAACCCAGCCGTATCCTTCAGAGATACATCCAATTGCTACGTTCAGAGGAATGGCCTCCCACAGGATTTGTGATTCACCCCTGTCTACCTATATGATATCCCAGAAAACTAATCTCCAGGATGACAGCTCATTCAGCACTCTGGAAAATTTACCCACGCCGAGCTCCTCTTTAAATAATGACCTGACATTTGTTCTGTAGAGGGAGACAAAGCCCAGACTGATGAGAACAGTTGGCAGCTGCTTTCATTTGTGCCATTCAGAAGCCAGATGATAATTTGTCCTTGGGGACCCATCACTTCTTGGCAGACAGACCTGTCCAGTGCACTTTGCTATTACTTTTGCCGTTAGCTCCCACCCGCGGTGCATGCGGCACACACACAGAGTCAATATTCAAGGCAGACTAAACTAAAACTGACTGCCAAGAGTCATAAAGGATTTCGTGATACTGAGAACTGGGAGATAAAAATCACAGATGAATTCGGGGATGATAAATACAAAGTAGCAGATATTGGGAAAGACAAATTTGTTAGACCTACATAAAAGGTTAAATTAGCTATTGCTCGGAAAAGAGATTCCAGCATCTCTGAAGACAGCCTAATGAAGACATTAGCTAAGCAATAAGCAATGGTCAAAAAGGCAGAGTATTATGAATTACTAGGCAAGCAGGCCAAATCAGAAAACATTATTCCAGATGAATTGTGAGTTCACCTTTTGCATACAGCGCACATTCCTTTAAATTAGCTGGAGCAGAATTACAAAATATACAGACAAGGGGGACCAGGATAATCAGAGTGTATTCCATACAGGGAGAGATTAAATAAATGAGGACTTCCCAGCCTGGAAAAGGAGGTTACTAGGTGCTGATAATAATGATGGTACATAAAATCATAAATGGGATCAAGGAGGAGAACAGATGCAATTATTCATTATTTCTTACAGTACAAAACTAGGAGACATAAAATGAAATGTTCATATAGCATGTTACATGAAATAATCATATAACAAAGTATTTTTTCACACAGTCTGTAATTGAACTGTAGCATTCACTGTCAAAGGATGTTGTGGAGGGTAACAATTTAGGATGGTTCAAAGGGATGTTCATCTTGGACAACAAAGTTACAAAATGCTTCCCAATACTTGGACACACTACGTAAACAGATAGGGCTGTCCACAGGTTACCTGCAGAAGAGCAGTAGCAACAACAGTGAGAGAGAGACAAATATATGCATTTGTTATCCATGCACGTGGTCCCACCACATCTTACGTCCCTATAGATGCAGAGCCTGTGCTCAGATGTAGTCACCACGAGGGGATGAGATATGTATATTTTTCATACTATGCCTCTTGTTCTATCTATTCCTGGCAGTTTTTATTTTTAAGGATCCCCCACATTGTTGCTAGTATGTTGGATGATTTCTGTTCTACCCAGCAACAGAGGTAGTCATAACTGCACTCCAGAAAGATATGCACGCAGAGAGATGGGGGAAGACAAGCTGAAGCACGTTTCCCTCTTTAAGGATAAAAAAGCAAAACCCCTATGTGCTGCAAATGTTCCAGCAATTATCTTCCAAGTGCATTATCTGCTCTTCCACCTAAGCTACAGCTGAACGTGTCTAATTATGATCGACATCAGCAACGTCAGGCAGCAGTACAAGCAGCCGCGCTGTTGTCTCACTTCTTCTCCCCTTAAAACACGTGCTCTATTACACAATCTCTCCTGTTGTCTTGCGATCCTCTCCAGCCACTTTCAGTCAGGGTGGGTAGTGAGGGAAAGGGGGCGGCAGTTCAGCCTTGGAAGCTACCATGCGGTACAAATGCAACTGGTGCCACCACGCAGAGGTTGAAGGGATACCGTACACAAAGCAGCGCCAAGTTCTCAAACGCATCTGTTTCCCTGGCTATAGCACAGGCTGCAGAAATACAATGTTGGTTTATGGCTGAATCAAATCTCATTTTAGTCCTGCTACTGTCAATGTCCTTTGAAGCTGTTTTAGTTCAGGATGCCTGCACAGGCCTTCCTTCTTTCACATAAATATCCAGTGCTGAGTTTTGCTGAAGAAAATGCAGGAAAGATGACATACACTCTTCAGCCTGGAGTCAGGAGTCCATCCTTTGCTGCCTGTGCCCACGCAGACGAAACCCCAGGGGCAGAAGACCATGAGATCAATGTAGAAGCTGCTGCGGTCTCCAGCTTCCTCCCCTACAGTGCTGTGGTGACCTCGGCAGGGCCGCGGAGAAGCCACGGCAGCAGCGGCAGAGGGACAGCTGGGGCTGCCCTGCAGCTCAGAACTGCACCCAGCTGGCGCGAAGCCCCTTGGACCGAGACCTGCAGCTCTCCCATCATGGTGCAGGCAAGTGCCGGGCCACGAATCTCATTCCCACACATGAAGGTGAAGAAAGGGAGAAGCTTGGTCTCACTTTCTGCAATACCCACGGCCACAAATAAGCTGGTACGGAGCAGGAATCGGTGTGTAGCGAAGTGTGGCAGAGTTTCCTTTTCCCCCCAAGAGGCAGGGAGGGAGCAGAGTACAAACCAGACCTGGTTCAGTTCCTGCTTTCCTTACAAGGCTGTGCAAGCCTGGCCTGTGGCTCAGGCTACCCTGCAGTCTTGCTTTCTAGCCCCATGTGACTCCCATCCCGCTATAGACTTCGAATGATCACTAATCAACATTGATCAGTAAGCGAGACTACCTCCACATATGGCGCCCCGCACATCGCTAAGACATCACAGAACATGAAGCAGCTCACCAAGAACATGTTAGTACAGAAATAATAAGGCTGATATATATTTGCCTTTCCATTGTATTTAATAAATTTATATTTAATACATTTATATTCACCCATCCCTTCTCATTTGATATAATGAAGTATTTACTCTGAAAGTAGCCACCACCTCAGCTGAAAAGCAGAGACGTGGCCGTGTTTGCCTGTTTGGTTTGGCCCTCTGTTCCTCAGCAGTGTCACAGCTCAAAGGCTGGGACAGCCAGCTCCCACGCGAGTGCCCCTTGTGCCACGAGATCACAGAGCCTGGTTCAGGCACCTTCCCAGCCAGCTGCCTGTGTTCCCCACTCAAATCCCAAAGACAACAAAACAAGAAAAGCCCATCCAAAATGGAGAGGAAGAGGGGATGTGCGATATCCTTAGCCAGTGTTTTCACAAAAATGTCATTTCAATTCACTTTTTCCCAAATACAGAGCTCAGTGATTGGTGATAAGAAGATGGAACTGAAAATTGAAACTGTAAAATAGGATCAGTGCTGTGCTTTGCTGGTGTCTGGTATTCACCCCAGCACAGCCAAGAAGGAAATAGTTTGAAAACACCAGATGCTCTTTGCAACTGGTATTTTGGATATATTTCCAGCAGGGATTTCTCCCCTCCCCATGAAAATAGACACGCATTCTCATTTAACAACTAATTGATTTATTTAACAATACAAATTTCTTTCTACTGCATGGTTTAGCAGAGAGAACTTGAGAAACAAAATTAGCTTTTCTTTTTTTAAAGTTTAAATGTTTACACAAAAACAACCTTTACTTCAGTAAATATAAAATTTACACACAAAAAAACTACATTAAAAAAAGAACAGAATCATGACAAACCAACAAAAAAAAAAAAAAGAATGGGAATTCAGTGTAAAGGATCCAATTGCAAGGAAGGCAAGATGGGGCAACACTAACAAGGCATCCCACTTGTACACCTAGGTATCTGCAGTTGTAGGTACAATACAAAACCAAAATACATTAAAATTAGGATTAAAACCTGTATTTTTGTACCATAATATTTTACGATATAAATATCTGTAAATTCTGTAGGCAACACAGTTAACGTGTGAAATACACAGTTTGCTCTTCACTGGAAAGTCACTGGAGTGGTGTACAAGCACCGTGTCACCCACGAGTGTGCTAATGGTCAGCAGTGAGCAGACTTTAGACATCCAGCCCGGATGTGATAGCCCCTTGTTTCTTTGCCAATCTGTGCTATTTCTCACACGTCCAATGACATAATGAGAAACTCTGGTCACCTTCAGCAGTGATTTCCAGCACTTCATCTCCTGGCATTAGTCTGTTACCTGACTTAGGCATATTCACCTGCCAGATCCCCTGTTTCTCATTCCCTTTTGCACTTTATAACCTGAACTCTAAAGCTATCTTTGTAGCTACCAAGAGAGACTGGCTTCTAGGTTGAGATATTTGGGATACACAGTTCTTCAAGCCACCTTCAGGAATCTGTAGAAATATTTAAAGTAGGGTGGACAATTCATGGTCAAAAGTTATGTGATACAAAAAACAGGGACCTATATAGTGATGGCTAACTTTAGATCTAAATCTTTAACATCTTTTCTATTGCTTTAATATTTAAACTTAACATTCAGTTTTCATATATTAATTGAGCAGAGCATCTTATTGATGGAAGTGCTACATTATCTCCAAAACCAGCAGGTAGTAAGGGAGACTGTAAGGTTTAAAATTAAGTGTAATTTTAAAAATCATTTAAAGGGATCAAGTCTTTTTTTTATAATCAGTATTGTGACTGGCAACCTATAAAAGCTTAAATTATAAAACTATTAGTGACTCTACTTTTTAAACTGTCTGTACTATAAAGCTGTATATCTTTGTTACTTACAGATGTTACAAAATTTCCAAGCCAGAAAGTGAAGGGGAGGAAACGTAGTCTAAAAGTTTTACAGATTTCATTTTCACTAGCAAAGGTTCATTTCCCCCACAACTGTTTTTATGTCATAAAAATCTGATTAAATTTATCCTACTACTTTCTTTTCTGGACAGATGATATAGTGTTCAATCATGCTTTGGAAGACCATTTTCAATGGGTAACTGTAGTTCTCTACATCAGCAAGTCCAACTTGCTTTACTTGGAAACAAAAGCACCAGACTATCTCTAACTTGGCCCTCGTCCTGCAAAAAAAAAAAAAAAAAAAAAAATTGTAGCAAGACTCAGGCAGTCTGTTTATGAGAGCAGGACTGGCCCTCAAGCAACCAGCTACATTAACTTCTGCAGTAAGCATATGCAATGCTCTCATTCCAACTTGAGAAAGAGTCGAACAGTATTAAATTTAAGAAAATTGTAGAAATGACATTTGTTCTGTAAAAAACAAAACAGGGAAAACTTAAGCAATCCACAGGTGTGCATTAAACATTTAACAGCAAGCCTTTGCTTATGTATATTAATTTAAAGATTATCCACAGGGATCTGTGATATATTGGCCCTGCCTTGTTACTATAATTAAATTTATTCAAATATTAATTTAAAGTAGGAAAACAAAGAAACTACTCCTTGGGGAACATGTTTATTGTGTTTGAGATGATACACTGGGTGCTCTCTGAGCTACAAAGGGAAAAAGGAAATCCTTTCATTACAAACTGACAAAGGTAAAAGTTAAAACAGTTTTCACAACAGCATGTACCACATATTGGAAATAGATCTGGGTTTAATACAAATGACATAATTCCTAGTAATCTACAGCTACCTTTAATAACTTCATACAGATAATGAATTAGGCTAAAATGCACTATAATATTTGGTTGACTTCAGGAACAGTATCCTTAGTACATCACAAAATACATTTTGATATCCCAAAGAAGCAAGACTTGCAAGTAGGCATTTTAAACATAACTAATCTACAGCTACAAATTTCTACTCTTGATAGCATTTACCTTTTTGGGGGGCAGTATCCCAGTCTTCAAAAGGATAAAAGCAGAGTAGAATCAGTATAACATATACACAGAAGTCCGTATTGTAAAGGCTATAAAGATTTGTTGCACACTGCAAAGTTGCCTTCTGCACCTTCACACTGCACAAGTAGTTTGTCATTTATGTTGCATATCTCTTGGTCCACTGTCTGGCTATCCTGTCATGTTCTGCTCTGTTGGTCAGGTACTGAGTGGCTATGCTTCCAACCAGAGGGTCAGCTGCAAAAGGCAGGAGAAGATGCATTAGAAACCATTCCACAATAAAAAAAAAACCCAAACCCACATGATTTAAAATACAGAATCTATTCCAAAATACAGTCTTTGTTAGGCCAGAAAATGCTGTGTGATATAGTGGGACTTATCATACAAGACATTTCCAAGAGAAAACACACAAGGCACAATGAACAGAAAAAGAAAACAGAAAAATCTGTTGTGGTTATCTGCATATGAATGAATGTTGCCCGAGCCAGGTGCCCTGCTTTCACCCCTTTGTGAGGGCTGAGAGGTGCAAGGGGCATTCAGCAAGCGCAGCCTGGCGCACTCCTGTCACAGTGCTGGAACAAGATTAGTGTACATTAGGGTATCAGGGCTACGGACACACACCGAGGGGATCCAGTTTGCTTCAGGAGTCATCAAACTTTTGTATCAAAGAGGCTAATCCATTTCGCCCTGATCATTACCAGTCTTCTGTAAATGAACTGTCATCTTAGCACTACTAGCCAGTTCCTGCCCTGAACACAGGCAATTAGCATTCATTGACTAATGACACTGGTCACACAGCTGTTGCTGAGAAACTGTACTGCTTCCAGTGGAGTTCCTCCCCTCCCAACCGGAACAAGGAACTCTCTTTGAAAAAGGGAAAAATCTCTTTGAACATCATCGCCCTCACATTCGCAAGATTAAAACGTTTCAATTGCTGTCTTAAGAGAAGGGACTTCCTGTGGCCCCTTCCAACCTGCAGGATTTATGAGTTTATAACTCCAGAGAACTTTGTTGCTTTCCTGGACCACTCGCTGCAGCTCCTGCAATACAGACCTTCAATGACATCAGCTTATTTTCTCCACCATACCTTGGGAAAAAAAGGGCTTAATGCTATTTACTTTCTGTTGTGCCACAGGAGTGAAAAGTGCCGTGAAATGTGGGACCACATCCAAGCAGGAGTGTTTCATCCCCAATTTAAAAAACATTTATTTTAATTTAATCTGCATACAATCAAATATGCAAATTACATTCCATGGCAAATAAGTCAAACGACTAAGAGTGGACACTCAGTAAACCAGCAGCTCCTTACCTGGGTTGCAGTCTGTCAGAAGAGAACAAATAGACAGCAGAACCTTTGAAATAGTCAAAGCAGGGCTCCAGTTGTCTTTCAGGATATCCAGACAGATGACTCCCTGACTGTTGATGTTGCAGTGATAAATTCTGGTACGGAAAGTAACCTAGAATCACAGCATAAGAGACAGAAAGAGTCATTCAGTGTTGCCCAGGGATGCTGCCCCTTGTCTCTGAGCAGCAGCAGCGCCTGGGGCAATCCCAGTTCTGCAGAGCTTCTGTGGAGGCAGCTCGTCACTGCTCATTTTCTACAACACAATTAGTTAACAGAAGAGAGCGTATTTACCGTAGTCATGGCTACCTTTAAGAAACCTACCATGGGGATCTTTGGTGCACAAACTGCTTTCACACAGGCCCTCTGTCTGGTACCCACAAAAATTAGGACCTTTGTACTACTTTGTAGTACTGTACGCTATTTAATGAACATACTGCATGTCAAGAACGATCTGATCTCAAACATAACTTTACTGTGGTTTCTGAAGGTGAAGAAGTAGACAGAATTTGGCTGCATGTGCAGTATTAGTTGATCTTTTCCTTTCTTTCGAAAGCCTAAATATAGACCATGAAAATTAATATTTGAGCATTGTATTATTCTTGTTCAAATTAGCAATGAAATCTTTGCCTCACCCTTCATTAGGCAGGACATAATATACATCCAAAACAATGCTATCACACTAACTAACACCATCCTTGGTTTTAAATTACTTCAGACTAATATCGGTAGAGCATATAAGCATTATTCTGCACAAATAAGTAGTTAGAAATATTTAAGTGCTTTAATTACATAAAGCACAAGAAGATGAGGAAAATTTTCTTTTTCATATTGATGCAGGGGGAAAAAATCCATGATGTTTTCTGAAACTACTGAAAATTCAAAAGTGATCATGCTCTTAAAAAAAATCCCCAAGATTTTCATGAGGCATTTGTCTAAAACTCTGCATCACTTCATTATAACAATCTTAACTCAGAGGATATTAAATTTTGTGGGTTTCAGAGACGTGTGAAATACATAGAGGGTGTATTATCCTTTACGCTGTAATCCTTCTGGGAATGAAAGAAGATGTCTGATTTATAATAACAACGCTGTAGCCACAAGAGCCATAAATTGTAGAAACGTCGTGTGGTAGAATGTATTTAGTCTTTGTGAATGTCAGCAGTGTCCCTTCTGGCGACTTGGTCAAGAGCTATAATTTGGCATTAAGGGAGGGGAGAGGGGAACAACCTTTAACTTCTTTGATATCTGTTAGTAAATTATGATTTCTTAAGTGTTCATACTATTTCTGAGCCAGGAAACGAAATTTTAGTTTAAGTTAAGATTAGTTTCATTTAATAAAAAGAGCTTTTGCTTAAAAATATTATCAAACAAGGTTTCTGATCTTGCCAGTAGTAAATAGATTCACACTTTACAATAATGGAAATCATCACAGTAATTTACCTCATTAGAAGTCACAATATAAAACTTCAGTTGTCTATCTGAACTTATTTTAGCTTTCTGTTATTTTGCTAAAAAATACATGAAAATATATAATATAGAATCAGGTTCATAACAGAAAAAAGTTTGTTATACATATATTTTAGTAGCTGGAATGAGAAGATGGAAGCATAAGAAGGTCTTGCACTGTCTTCTATTAAAATTTCTTGAATTTTAACTCTTGATCAGAACTATCTCATTTATTGCTTGGTAAAGCTTGGAAATCAGTATTGACTGTGGTAATCAGGAAATAAATTAGACACAGGATTTTTCTGAAATTGCAAGCCAAGATTTTGGACCTTGTCATTTTCAAGAGACCATAAACAAATTTGATATTCAGAAAGCGATGAGCACTCACTTGCTGCAAGTTACATTCTTCTCATGTGAAAAAGTGATAAACACAATAAAAACCTTACCCTTACCTTTGGTGGCTTGAATGGATAGTCAGATGAAAATGTGATATCCAGGAAAAAAACGCCTCCTTCGTATACAGAACCTGGAGGTCCAAGTATAGTAGATCTCCATTCATAAATGTTATCCCCTTTAGGACCAGCACTGTGTAAAAAAAGAGGAGAGAGGAAGAAAGAGTCAGGTGTACCTTTGAGAGAGGCATTTTATGGATTTCCTTCCACATTCATTTTGTTTAATACAAACCACTTGCCTATCTTTAACATCTGCCCAATTTCCAACTGATTTCAGTGGGCTCAGTGTTTTAAACAGACATGAAAGCTGGGCACTCTGCTGTCCCTTTGGGGATACAGCAATGAAACAGACTGACCATGAACTACTGGACTGTCACTGTCTGAAACATACCCCCAGATCTGCTTTCCTGAGTATGTGGTTGCTCTGAGCTTCTACATCATGCCCTTCCAATGACATC
The DNA here is from genome assembly GCA_013389945.1 of Fregata magnificens. Lineage (NCBI taxonomy): Eukaryota > Metazoa > Chordata > Aves > Suliformes > Fregatidae > Fregata > Fregata magnificens. The sequence continues at coordinate 68,182 of WAAD01009727.1, read as the reverse complement.
ATATCCATACACAAAAGGAGTTGTATATCTTAACCACATTCATCTTCTCCAGGCATTAAGCGGATCATGCCTTCATAAAAAATGTGACTTACACGTATATTGATACACACTTATTGCCCCTTGTTTCACAGGTTAGAGAGAAATGTTACACCCTTGGGCAGGAAAACTGGGGATGGGAGAGACAGAATCAAGTAACCTGGAATTGAACTTCTTACAGCACTGTTAACCCAAATAACTGTTTTCTTCAGGATATATTTGTGTTATGTCTCCAGGCAATCAGCATTGAGACTACTAGCCAAAAATAGTTTCAGAAGTACAATACTGAACACATTTCTCAGTAGGGGAACGGTTATTGCATAATTAATTATTAAAGTAAAGCTTTGAAAGAAGGGATAATGAACAAGCATTTTCTTGACTTCTGAGACATCATACTTAATGCTATTACCACACAGTAGCCATCTAACCTCCTCACAAAAAAAAGAAAAAAAAAAATCAAAGCACAATCTTATTTCTGTAAGCAAGTCTCAGGGTAAAAACTAACCTAACCTTCTGCAAAAGGTGCTGAATCTGAACTGCTAGATCCAAACTGACTGCTATGGAAAACAACACTGCTGAGCTCAAGCAGGCACGGGGGACTCATCACATCTATGCAGACAAGTCAGTAACACGGCATTGTAAAAGACCCTTTCAAGTCTCCCCACCTTGGCAGCCTCCCAGGCACCACCTACATCTCACAGACACATGGTGAAGCATCCCCATCCTTCTCCCTCTGTGGTCCCAAGGAACAGGCGCTGAGGACTGTCATATGTGATTGCACATGAAGCAAGCGACAGGGCACGGCACCAAGCTGTAGCCTGGGAGTTTGTGGTTTCTGGCATTGCTCAACACTCAGAGGAGCTTCCCTACAAGCCCTCCAACTGTTAAGGCTCTTCCCATGTCATGTCACCCCATGTGTTTGTCATACACATGTCTGCAGTCTGTAACATGGCATGTTGGACGTTCATCCTTACTACGTAGCCAAGCACGTGGAGACACTCATCAGAGACTAGGAACATGAGCAGTCTGCACTATGCATCTGCAACTCCCGCACCAAAAATTTAGCTATTTTTACATTAAGATCATATTCGAGAAACAACCAAAAGCTGATTTTGATTATGAATTCCCTTTCAATTCATAATTTCCCAACATGTTTTTCATCTTGCGGCCATTTCATGTACCAAATGTTTAAACTGTGGCAGGCCTTTCATTAACAGGACAAAATAATCATGGATTTTAGCTGACATCTTATTTAATTAAAACCAAAAAATTATTTGATGGAGCTGTAGCTATTTTCCTGTTGCCAAAATGAAAGTAGGTAACAACGGCATGCTGGCCTCCAGAGTACAGCTAAGAAAGAAAAACTAGAAGTGCTGTCAAAATAAAGTTTGGGTCTGAAATCACTGATCTTACCTTTCTATTAGCAATGCATGCACAAAAGTGGAAGAAAAACAGTAGATAAATTTTAGGAAAAAAAGGGAAATCCAGAGGCAGGGAGGTCCATTTTCGATGATGTAATGAACTGTTCGTACCCTCAGTCACTCCAGAATATAATTCCATTCATGCTCTCTAAAAAGCAATTAGTGTAAGAACTGAAAATATTGGGGCAATAATGACAATATTTAAAACCCACACAAGCCAGTGAAATGTTTTAATTAATTCTTGACATTCATCAAGCTTACAGCTAATTAGTATTGTGCTTGGAAACCAAATTTCTATGGAGCAATTCAATTTCAGCATTAGATGTCCTAATGACTGTTTTATAGTTTAATGCAGAGGTTAGCGCTCTTGCCTCATGTGTCAGGTACCTTTCTTTCATACACCTCTAACAGCTGGATGGAATTCAATCAGATTAATGAAACAGCTGAATTAAATTAGTGACATATTTCAGCCCAATGAATCAGTCACAATTAAGTGCAGCACCAGTCCGGTGCCAAACTATCTGGTAATCACTCACCAAGTCAGAGCAAGGGCAACTATCAGCTAGCAGCCAGAAGCTAAGTGCAATAACTCTCTGCCTATTACTATCTGCTACCCTCTTCTATGCTACCGCTAGCAATATATAAAAGGATTGGGCTATAACGTGAGAAGGGGAACTCCTAACCTTGTAAGAGGAAGAAAATGCTGTGTTCGAAACCCCTCCTGCTGCTGAGAAGAGATTGCTGCAATGTCAAAAGTAACACAAAGCTGTAACAATAACCACGCTCAGATAAAGGACAAAATTGTTAAATTGAACAATTTCATTGCATCTGATTGGGGATTGTGAAATTCCTATTTAACAGCTGACGTGGTGTCTCACTTCCAGTGGTGTAAAAGATACCCCTGCTTCATTAGGACCCTGAAACTCCCCGCAATTACTACATTATTAGTGTGAGGAGACATGAGATTGATGAGCAGAGACAAGACACCACACTTGGCTTCTACCACCTGTATATTTCCACTGGGGATCATCCTCAGCCAGCCATACCCTACTTTGTCTTTTGTATACATACCAAGGTAATCTTTTTTGGGATTAAACAAACGCACACTCTCTAAGGCTCAGCAAAACATACCAGACCTGTTCACGGCAGTCTCTGCCTCTGCAGTGATTTCCACAAGGACAGGACAGTGGGGTTACACCCACTTGGACAACTGCAGAAAAGAGCAGAAAGCCCAGTCCTGCCTCCGGCAACAGCTCGGTCATGTACCGAGCTGCAAGCAAGTGCCGAAGCCCCACTGGAGTCACTGCCTTCGACTCTCCATCACCGCAGAGCATCGTCCCAGTGCTGCAGAAAGCCACAAGGAGGGAACTGCCACTCCCTGGTGCAAATCCAACTTCTCTGTTCCCACAGAGGACAGCAAAAACCCTGGCCTGAAAACTGGGAATAAGGAAGCTTTACTCTGTCCACAATTTCCTATTTCATTGATACACCCACAAGAAATACCCTCCTCCTTCTGTTGGGCACTAAAGAGGCTGGCATGGGAGGTGCTGCTTTATTCCCAGAAGTTCTCCTGCTATTCAAGAGACTCGCTCTCCTATTGCAAGCATAGGCTTCAAGCATCTCACCTTAAACCTTGAGAGTTGTGGTGAGCGACGGTGTAAGAATCTCCCTCGCAGTCTGCCACAGTGGACAGAATACCCCAGGCAGAGCACTACAATGGGGAATTTCCATGGTTTTCTTTCCTTTCCTTTTTTCATCGCTGAAAGACCCAGCTCCTTCTGACTTCCCCCATGGAATCCATTGGGACACAAAATCCTCCTCTATTCTGTCCTTTAAACCACAAAATCCTGATGGAGCAATGGATCTGATGACAACTTCAGTGTTTTGGCTACACAGCATACGTGTGCAGTTCATTGCTACCAGCCTGCTGCCCTACTAAATTAGCTTACAGAACATCACAAATTCAGTAAAAGCACCACCAGTATATTCTCAATAAAAGAACCATTTGATTAATTTTTTAAAATATGGGCTAAAAAAAAATCTCAGACAAAATAACAAAGCAAATTAATTGAAATGACAAAATATTCTTTGCAAAATTAAGGGGGTTTTACCTCATACATAAAAGCTGGATTGATTTTTTTAATAAATTAAATAAAGACAGAATAAAGTTAACTGGCTACATCTGCTTCCTAAGTAAATATCCATTATGCCACTTCACTGATCGAGATAAGACAAAGGATTTATAACCACGCTCTATCCAACCTAGTCCTCTGAACAGATTTAATTTACAAGTGTTGTTGTCCCAAAAATCCGGGTTCTTTCACCCGGTGTGTAATACGCCAATCTTACACACAGAGCCGAGATATTTGCTTATTCCATGTTCACTTCAGACGGTGAATTTGAGAAGATGGGAGGTTAAACTCTAGGGGCCCATGGGGTCACACCAGGTCCTTTAAACCTAACTCTGCTGAACCCTAGCGCTCAGGTTTCACGAAGATGAAGAACAGCTTTTCCAGCACAGTGTTACGAGCATTCACATGGATGCAGCAGCATTCACACCAGCAAGAAGTCTGCTGGAGTCCTGACGCAGTGGTTACAGAAACCAGAATTCAGCATTTGTTACAATTCACTAAATCAAAATGCATTAAAGCTGCCCATATGGAACTAGCTGCAGGATGAGAAACTAGGACAAGAAATTTCCAATCTACATGATGCTGGTAGCATGCTGCTTTCTGCACTTGCTAAATGCGCTTCTCTTGTCAACAGCACTCCTCTAAAACACGGGGCTCCAAATTTGGTGACAGAATGCAACTTCATAGTACTGAGACTGTGATAATTAAGAAGAAAAAGGGTGAAGAAAAATGTAATTTAGCTAGATTTGATGTTAACTCTGTGGTAAGCTTTATTATGAGAAACAGTTTGGGTCTGTAATAGGATACAACTTGGGGGCGGGGGGGTGGTGGTGGAATCTGTTTTTTAGGAAGCTTCTTGACAGTGAAGTTGGTCAGACTCTAAAACAGCCTTATGAGAAATGTCACTGCTACCATAAAACTAAAGGTACTGGTCTATATCCCAAGATGCCCATCGTGGGTGCATATAGCACAGATTTAAGTAGTGGAATATTTTCCTACATTCTCCTTTCAAAGGCCCCAACCTTAGGTCTGATACCCAGGCAGGTGTCACAAAGGCAGCAGCTAACAAACCAAATGGAGTGAGAGTTGCGTAAGGAAAGAGCCCCCCCCATCCTCCCCAGACTTTCATCTCAAGATGAGATTCAGCAAAAGTAAAACTCCCCAAGCTCTTCACAGACTGCTCAACCACAGTGACTCTGTCACAATGGTATAATTGTAATTTTTACAGCAGTGTAAGTGAAGACAGTGCTTTAAGAAAGGAGTAAGATACCTTTTTTGATTTTTCTTAATTCAACTGAAGGTACTAAGGAAAGGAAGAATGAATGCCCTTAAGTATGTTCCACAACCCCGTGCTTGAAAAAATCCACTTCATAAAGCTACATAATGAGTTTTGCAAAATATACAACACAGCTTCAGAAATTGAGTTTTACAAATCCTGCAGTAAGAAAGGCACTCAGCATGTTACCAGCACGAAAGGTTTTGTTTTGGACAGCAATGTCTCAGCTAAAGCTGTTGGATGATGTTCTAGTTCAGCACTGTGCCACTAGAGGCTAACGGGGCTGTACCAGATCCTACCAGCATATACAATTCAGGCAAACACATAGACCCCATCTGTAGTGAGTCTGCCTGCCTCACCATCTAAGCTTCTGAGCCTGATGAACTCATCTTCAGTGGAAGGAGAAAGCCCCAGGCTCAGGTAACTTCAAGTTATCGCAGAGGTGGGGACTCATATCTCCCATGTAGGTTATCTAGTCTGGATGCTGCACCTCAGACTTCCTAGACAATCAGGGTAGAGAGATCGGTGACTCTCTGCAGCACAAGGAGCATCTAAATACTCCCTAATACCAAGGTTCTCCATCTCCCTCCGGTGACACCTACTTTTCACTGACTGCACAGGGAGCTTGGCTCCTAACTCAAGCTCAGTGCTTTAGAAAATTCTCCTCACCCTCCATGCAGTGAGAAAGGGTTGTCTAGCTCTGTATTCACATGCTACCTTGTAGCACACTAGCTTTTTATCTAGATATAGATACATGCTGCCATGCTGCTGGTAATTGGGGGAAAAAAAAAAAAAAATCTCACAAGGAACCAAACGATCTCTGTCTGGCGCAAGCTGCCTGAGAGTTCAGTGTTACTCTGTGAAGCCTGGAGAGAGCACAAGTCACTTACCAGTAGTTGTATTTTAATGTTAAACATGGGAATGGAAAGATGCTCAGATTATTTTCCTGCTTTGATATTTTCAACATTTTGAAGAAAATTTATCCATTACCTTTTATTCTTAATCCTCTTTTCCCAACTGGGGAGGCACTCTTGTATTTTTGGTTACAGAGCACATGAAAGGAAATGAACTTTAATTAAAAGACATATATTTGTGGCTTTCAGTCCTGTGACCTTTAAAAACTAAAACGTATGGACAGCAATTTCCATTTTCTTTATTTTTCAATGCCTCTTTTACAGGGCCTTCTGGAGTACTTATTCTCAGCGTTCATATTATCAGCACCAGTGCCTTAGCACGTCTACTCACAGAATGTGGGTAGGACATCCTCTATACACAGAAAGCATACTGGTTTTACTGGCAAGAGCTGCAAGTATAGCCCTAATTTTTGGATTACAGCATTTTTCTAGGGTTGGACACATGTGGGTTGTCTACAGCAATATATCAAATCCGTGTTGAAAACGTTTTTTGATAAGGTACTCACTATTATTAAGGTTTCCAGGTTATGTGCAATTTCTTACAAAAAAAAGTTTCAGTCTATTGTGTTCTTTATATAGCTACAACTGTTCTTATTTTACCTGCCACTGAACCATCTGCGACATCTGTTTGCTGAAAAAGGTTATTTACTGCTTCTAGCAGATCCACAGAGGCTCTGTGTAACTGAGGATACATGGAGTCTAGTTCACTGTACAAACCTTTGCTCCTGTCACTTCCTTAAAGTCTATCATGCCCTTAAGACTGAAATCTAGAAATTACTGCTGAAAAAAACCCCTATTTTTAACTCATGGACCCCTGCTAATTCAGCTGGTTGTAAAGCAGTGCAGGACTTGTGCCTGAGGCCATGGTTCGATGCAACAGTAAATCCAACTTGAGAGCTCCTCCTACCAGATCAAAAGCAGCGTGGGTACTCAAAGCAAAGTGCTGATCCAACGTAAACTAACTTGGCCAAACAGTATCCGTTCCAAAAACGTCAATGGATTAGCTTTGTAACACCAGGCTTTATGCTTAATCAGGTATCATTTGTCCTCCTGCAGCCAGCACAAAGAGGACATAAACTTTAGGTTGCACGGTCTGGCTTAGAAATGTAATCATGTGGCTGTATTTGGTTCACGTCAAACTGTAGCATTGGGGGAATCTAACTGAGTGCAGATCTGCTATTAATCACCCTAAAGAGAAAGATGCCAGATTGTAGTGTTTTAGACAATTAAAACCTCCAGTGCTAAACTTGCCATTAGTAGAAGAATACACACTGTTGTTACTAAAGGAAGCTGAGTAACAAATCATTTGATAATTCCATCAAAGCTGTAATATGTAGATAACCCAAGTAATGTATTTTGGAAAGCTAATAGTTTTTCCACTGCCAAAAGCCCCATTAAATTAGTTCATTGCTTCGATAGCTCAACTTTACTTTCCTCTTTGTATTCCTGCTAGTTCCTAGACCTTTCTTGCTGCTGTTAGAAGCCCGCTCAGGTTCTCTCCATCTTCCAGAACAACCGTAGCCAATTATGGAGGCAGAATTCCTGTGATTTTTTTTTTTTTTTTAAATCATTAACCCCAGAAAATAGTTTGCTAAATTACAACAGAAATACTGAATCTAAACCAGGTAACAAAACATACCAGATTGTTTCTGTCTGTGTCTTGACAGAGGAGTTGTAAAGACATACTACCCAGGCAATACATAAAAAGTTTACCAAACATGAGTTGTTTTTGAAAACAGAGAAATCACAGGATTCACAGGTATGAAGAAAGTCTGTGCTAAACATTTGGTTTATTTTAAATATCTTGAAATCTGCATAGAAGTCCCTCTCACATGCCTACACTAAAGAAATTATCCATATTCCCTATTAAAACACAGAGCAGGACAGTCAGTGAAGGGAAACATTTCCTGCTACTTCATCATATGTTCATAATAACAAAGCTGTAATTTAGCATAAAATAAAAGAGCTCCCTGTCATCAGTGTTGAAACACTAGTAGTACTAGTGGCAAAACGTGTGCTATTTTCTTGCTGTTGGCATAAAGCCCAATTTGTATTAAGGCCAAATCACTTTGTCAAAGAAATTTGTCTGCCAGGTACTCAGTTCACACTTTCCTTCCTCTCAAAATTACTGATGAAACTGTATTTAGCAAACATGGCAAATTTTGCTTTTCTTCCATGAGGGAGGATCCTTCTCAACTCCCTAACACAAACAAAACTTATTTGGGATACATGTATATTTTAGTCTTCAATATGTTATAGCTTCCATACTGATGCTAGCAATCCCTACAGAAAGAATCACACGGTACCTGAGAAATCATGCAGACTTAGTTTAAGGTGTCTGCCCACAAATACACAAAATGTCATCCAGAAAATGTGTGCTGTGGAGTATGACTGCAATGTAAATCTCCCAAATGGACTGAGATTACACTATTGGTAGCTCGTTCAATAGTTCTGTGGCATCCATGTGTTTTAGACATCAGTCACCTCCACCATTCACTGCAAAATCTTCATGTCAAAAAGCTAAGTGACACTGAGAAATCCAGTTTAGGATTTTCTACCAATATTTTCAACGACTCTTTTAACGTCAACAAAGAAAATCTATTATTCCCAACATCCGTTATACACACATTTTGGATGGAGGAAGAAAGAACAGTTAAAACAATTAATTTCACTAAAGGATCTAATTAATCTAAAAATACAACTGGCTTTAAAACTGTAGTAAACTTATAAAGATTCATGCCTAGGAACGATAACCGGGCAATTTTCAACAGACTAAGCCTGCAAGTCAACTAGAGCTGTTCAAATGAAGTCCCCAGCTATCAATCTACCCCAAATATCTAAACATTAGGCAATTTCAAATACTGACTGCTGTATTAAAAAATCTTCCACTGCTCTGTGAATTATGTTCTATTTTTTAAGGAACGTATCTTCAGCCAAAAATTGAAAGGAACTCCACCTATGAACAGTGCTTCTCAAGACAGAAAGCACATTAGTGAATTAGAGAATCACCACAGTCTGACAATCCAAGCCTAAAGGCAGACTCCATGATTAAACTTGTGAACGGTGTTAATGTTGTGGAAAAACTTTCTTCCAATATCATAAAAGGAGAAAGTGCAATTTAGTGAACACGATTTATTCAGGGACTTCATCAAGGACCAAGAAAGAGAGAATTTCTGGGAAGTCACCTTCACTGAAATGCGGGTGTATCCACCTGTCAAGAAGATGAACACCCAACGCGCCTGGTGCTACCACAGTGGAACCTCCTCCTCCTCCAGGATGTCCAGGATTGGGCTTCTCCACCACTTCACAGCAATATAGCTAGAAGTTGCCTTTCCCCACTCTCCCCCGCAAAAAATGAGCCTTCCACTTCAGCAGCAAAGTTACAGCTTGCCCACACAGAGATGGAGAAAAGACAAAACCAGTCAGTCGGATAGCCTGCTTCCATTAAAACACATTAGCACTCTGAATAAGAAGCACCTACTTAGGGATTTAATGATCTTTAACACATGCATATTAGTTTCATACTTTTAGTTGTTTCATACTAACTTCCTGAATGTTGCCCTGTACCAAGCACTGAATATTTTCCCTCAGAAGAAGTCTGTATTGTCATTTAAGTCAGTTCTCAGTTCAGTCTTCCTAACCTTCTAGCATAGGCTTTCTTCCAAACGTAATTCTATTATTACTTTTAAACACTTCTTCCCTCTTGCCTCCATCCATTTCCACATCACACTGTACAGCCTAACCTAAACAGGAAATGCCATGCCACATCTCCCTGTGTCAGATGCCTAACTTGAAGCCACAAAAGTCTGATGGAAATCTCTGTAACCAGTTAAAGGCTATATTTCTCAAAAATAAAATTGACCTTTCCCATTTCATACACAAAGACCTTCCCCACCTCCAGCACAATAAGGATGACTTCTCAAGTCTGGCTCCTTTCTGAAGATGGTTGGGGTCACTACATGGCTTTTGTCACTAGCTACTTCACCTGAATTGAAAAAAGTTAGCTGTTCGGAAGGGGCGTGAACCTGGTTCGCCAAAAAACAAGAACCCTGTTCAACACAATGGTCCAGTGTTCAGAAGGCCTGTCTTTAGTCCTGTTCCCACACTGGTTAACAAAATTTCCTACACTGAGGATTGATTAAATGAGATTTTCACTTTTTCACAAGATTTGTGGTCTGAAACGATCATCAGAGCTCTGGCTATGGGCTTTAAACTCTGCTTAAAGCAAAACGATGACAAGCTTCACATTCAGTGCAGGGCATGAGTTTATCATTGTTGACAATTTTTATATATTTAATCTATTATTTGATATTAGATTTCTTACCTTTGTATTTTAAAAAAACCCCAATGCTGCAAATAAGCTTTTGCCAATTTGAATATATAAATCAAGTCTCTGGGGTATTACACATTCCAGTAGACCTGAGTACGAGGTCACCGATGCTGTCCCACGACCAATTAATCCCAGCAAAACCAGCCCTGTGCCTCCTCTTACTCCTTCCCCTCCCTTGACACCTGTAGTGCTGCTTGTGGAATCACATACTGAACTGCTCTGTGGTGCTGAGCGGGTTGAGAAGTAACCAAGGATTGCTGCCAGGCTGCTTGGGCTCCTGGAAGCAGCAGCTGGTTGCAGACCGGCATGGATGCCAGCACCAATACAACAATGGGAGCAGGAAGCTGCAGCAGGGAGTAGGGCAGAAGTGGGGGGCTGCAGCAGCTCAACCTGAATTGGCTTAAAACATGCTGGAATTATACTCTGCAAATGCAATTCTGGATCTGCAGTGTCCTATTTATCAAAGTAGAGGCTCAGGATCCTCTCTGTGTCTCTTCACCATTCCACTCTGTCCAGTCAGGACATAAGCTGTAGAGTGACTCAACATCATGAGCAGTAACAGTCCTGTACCGCGCATAAGGCAGACTTGATTCAGGTGCTAAAACATCAGCCCAACAACGTATATTTCACTGGCTGAATATGTATATTTGAAGAGTTTCAAAACAAAAGCAGTTGAGGATAGGAATCTGTTTTGTGTCATGCAGAATTGGAGACAGCTGAAGCAACACTTGATATAGAGTAGATACAAATGTAGCTTGTGTATTAAAAGCAGTAAAAAACCCTGTGAATACCAGCTTTAGTTCCAAAAGCACAGCAATTCAAAGGAATGGAGAAGGCATCATGCATACAAATACACAGAAATCAATGTCTGATATGAGTTCATTTTACTCTGCAAAAGTGTACTACACTAAAGAAAAGTGTGAAAATAATAATCATTCCAGGGGAAAAAAAGTCAATAAACATCTAAGTGAAACAAGTCTCAGTAAAATCTGTTTATTGAAAAGCCAGCTCCAGCCCAACTATCTCCCTCTAACAATGTTAATTTAATGAGTAACTCTTCCAAATGAACGTTCTCTGTGGAGACAGCTGTAGCGTATGGAGCACAAGTTGTTTGGGTTAGCCTTGGGAGCAGAGCTTTGTACGCCTCCTCTAAGACAGCTGCCACCGCTAAAGGATGAGCTAAGAAGTTTGTGACCTGCTCTAGAGCTTGGACCACTGGTACCAGTGGACTAAGATACACTGCAACTTCATTCCACCTTTCTACACATCTGTTCAGAATTATGATTAAAAAGAAATGTAATTTTCCCCCACAGCCCAGATTCAAGGCAGCTGTTAGCAAAGTGGCAGTTTACTGCCTGCAGTAGGACACAGCAACTCAGACCTCAGGCAAAGCAAAAGCACCTGAACAGTACCGACCTCCTCCTGGGTGCTAAACCCTTCTTTCCAACAGATCAGGTTGCAGCACCAGTTGCACTGCATTCAGGAATGAGATACCGCTACAACACGGACACAGAATGGCTGTAATCTCAAGAAGAAAAGGCTCAGACTGTGTATGGTTTTTATTTGAGTCCATAAGCATGATTTATCAGTGGAAAGAATATGCCTAATGACTACCGTAGCAAAACTCATCGGGTTATATACAAATTAAGTATAATCTCTTCCAACATGTCCTAATGTTATATGTTGATATATAACTCTACTTCCTTCATATTCTCAGTCAGTTATAACTTAGTGAACGCCATTAACTACACATTTGCTTACATTGGCAATCTAGGAAAAATGTTCCTTCTGATAACTAATCTCACTAAAGCTCTTTCTTTGCTGCAAATGCCTAATTTTGAAATACAGCACTGCTAGAAAAATTAACTTAAGACAGGCTGCCTGCTCATTGTACTTAACAGATTCAGAGCTGAAAGGATAAACAATTTTACTAGTAGTTAGCCCGCTGGGATTGATTACCGATGTTTAGATGATTAAATATTTGTAACAAAAAAAAAAAGTAGTAGTAAATATATCATTTTGATCTTAACCATTTTTACTGCAGATGTCTAAGACAAGATCAATATTCTGTTTTACAGACAGAATAACAAATGTGACAGGGCAATGACTTGCTAAAAGTAACTGTGTAGGCAAGGGACAGAACGGGGTACAGAAGCAAAGTCTCCCAAGTCTCTGACAAGTAACCAAAGCAGCAGGTCTCAGCGATTCCCATTCAATGCTTGAAGGTTCATACGCCTGAACTTCAGAAACCACACAAACACACCTTATCCTATAACCAGGGTGTGGATAGGTGCTCCCAAGAGACAACTTACAAAACGAATCCAAATGGAAAGTTTTCTTTCTTATTCAAATCTTCCTTAATGAAATTTTAAAAATAGGGCTGGAAAATAACAGCAGCAGTAGTAGTAATAGTAACAGCAATAACGACAACAATAATGATAATAATAAGATCAAGCTCTGTGGCCTGGCTCTGGGTCCCTTGCACCTAAGCGTGCTGTCATACCTCCCTGGAGAAGGTTACTCGCCAGGGGCCCATCTCTAACAACAGTCCCAAGCATCACCAGCATTTTGGGCCAGGCAGAGGGAGGTAACTTCAGCCGGTCGCACTCCAGCAAATCCCAGCTGCCACGCAGTCCCTGGGGAGCGCCGCAAGCTGGTGCGGGGTAGACTGGCAGATTGGCTCAGGCAGGGAAAGTCATAAACAGCTCTTTGATAGCTTGTTCCCACTCCCCCACTGCACCAAGCAAATACCAGCAGAGGAGACAATCCTGCAAAGGGAGAGATGCCGGGCATTTTTTTTGTAGGAGGTAGTTTTCCGAAGAGGTATCTGGAGACTCTTCAGTAGCCCACTGATAATTTATGAACACAAAGATCTAGCTTTTCGGGGTTACGCTTCATCTCCCTTCTGCTCCCCCTCCAGTGCAAGCAGCAGCAGCTTTCACAGGGCCGGACTCCATAGGAGCTGGAAGCTAATTACCAGATGTCTTGTAAATCGTTCCAATCTGCATAACTTCATCCAGTTTGCAGTGCTTAACATCAGCTCTTTTGGAACCTTTTCATCCTTATTTTTGTGTAACAAATTTTCAACAAGCCAGGAGTTCTTTGTTCTCTCCTAATAAACCAACCTAAAATGTTAACAGTTCAGCATGAAACTAATGAACTAAATGCACTTTTCTGGAGATCTGAGCAGAAGGAGAGGCATTTCCAGATTTATGTGAAAATTTATTAATTCTGGAAAAAGTGCTTTAGGCTGTTTCTTTAAAATAACTTTAGAACTACAAAAATGAACACAAACAATGGTTGTAAATTATTTATGTGTTTTGCCAAACATGTGGCCACTCAAATGCTGTGCTCATCAAGGACAACTTAAACGAAAAACTTAAAGGGGGCTGAAAAAAGAAGTGGACCAAGTCAGACATTTGCTCGGATGCAACTGTTCTGTCCACAAAATTTTACTCCAGATAACTGCTAGTGGCAATGCAGAGAGATTCTGCAGAGTGTCTACAATTTACCTGAATGGAAATGATTTTCAATTGCCTCCTCTTGGGGGATATAGTGAAAAAGATGAAGAGTGAAGAGTAAGTCAGTTGAGTATTTCTGCTCCTGCAGTACTGCTGACACAGGAAACTGTCAGTTCTCCCTACCCTATTTCAGTGGGATCCATACTAAGTAACCGTATGGATTTAGTATGAAGCAGGAATACAGATCCCCACTCACATGAATCCTCAACAGCTGGCAGAGTTGGGAGGGGTGTGAACCACCACAAAAGGCTGGTAACACCTCCACAGGTGCAGCTGATTGCAAAGCAAATGCTTGACCATGCTCTGACTGTGCTACGGGAGGAAAGATGACTCTGAACTACCTAGGAAATGTGTCCTATGCCAAGAGGAATGGGTGACATATAGCTTTTTGCTAGCTGTATAGTGGGAATACCCTGTTTAAGATCAAAGTTGCTTTAAACCTCTTTGGCCAAAAGAAATAAAGCAAAAACTTTCAACTCAGGCAAAACACCCAGGCTGCTGGATGCCACCTGCTCTGGAAAGACTCTGTCATGACTAAACTGGAAGCAGTACCTTGGCTTTTATTTTGTACAAATTCTACCCTGTGGATGCTGAAGATTATGTGGTGTAAAAATAAATAACCTTTTTCAGCACTCAGTATTAAATGTATTTAGATGCATGCATTTTGGATAATAAGCCTAAAACACACTGTACTTCTTGGTAGTTGAAGCTCATCTGCTACAAGTAGCATCTTTCCCCCCTCCAAAATACTAACTTAGGTACCTAAAATATTGTTCTCAGCAGGTTATTTTCACAAAAGCATTCAGGAAACATCAAGTTTATAGGAACTGCCACAATAGAAGGAGCAGCTATGCCCCAAACCAAGTGACACTTAAATCACAATCTTCACTTGAGCTACTGTCGCAAGCAAACACTAGTATTAACTATAAAACCTCTATTGCTAAAACGAAAAGTGGCAAACATAAAATTAGTGGCTGTGTTCACATGTGGACAGCTATCCAGGAGGATTTTGGTTACTTGAAGCTCCCATTTTGGCAGGCACAGAATGACAGGATCCCTCCATCACTAGTATGGCCGTAGCTGCCAAGCAGCAAAACTTGGGACTGGACCCTTCTACCAAATGTTACATCCCTCGTGCCTTCGGAAGAAAGGAAGCAAGAGGCCTCATTCATTCAAAAGAATTCAGGACAACAGAGTAGAAGAATTGCCCCCATTTACAGAAGTGCAACTGCAGTACCTGAAACACAGTGCCACTCCTGAACTACATGGCCGTGATGAACTTGAGGCCCACGTGGGTATGCCATACGGGAGCCAAAAGCATAATGCTAAGGCAGCAACAGTGTTTTTTTCCAATCAGACTAAAAGCAATAAACTGTTTAAAATATATTATAGGAAGTACTGCAAAATCTGGTACTAGTCTCCTGCTGAGAGTCGATGCTGAAGTGATGACACCAGTAATTTCTATCTGACTTTTTCCATATGCTTTTCTTGCATTCAATAGGAACAGTCACTCTTGTCGGCTCTAAGGACCCCACCCTACGTTTTTGTGTATTAAAGATAAAAAAAAGATTTGCACTGTTTTCCTCCAGGGCACTTGGCTCCCCATGCTATCCTGAATGCCTTAAACACTTACGAATGCTTCTTTTCTTTAAACGTTAACAAATTTCAGTCATTACAGCAATTTTACGAGCATGGCTTTGTGAAAAGATAAATCTCCTAACATGCTCTGAAATAGTCAATCTACAACACTTCCATGTGCCTCTCAAACACTTCAGGGCAGGCACCTCCCTTTAAAGATCTGCCCTGGAGAGACCTCCAGCACCCAGCATGACCTCATTAACCACTGACTCATCTGAGCCATGGAAGAAGCAGCAGTCCACCTTTAACACAAGGCACTAAAACACTGAAGGTATAAAGACAGTGATTAGCAATACACAGTGGAGCATATCATGATGATATATTCTTGACGATGCTTCTTAGCTTTCTGCTTTCCATTTTTAAAGCTTTATATATACTCTGCAGATTGGCATTTCTGTGCTTGTCGGATCAACTCAGTGGCTATGCCAAGCCTTCCTACAAACAAGAATTACATTAGTCACTTAAACATCAACTGCCTACACAGTCATAAACTAACCCACTCAGCTCAATTATATTGCAGTTACAAATCCTGACCAGACCTGCAGTCTGACAAGGGGAGAACTTTGTGGAGCACAGAACAGGGTGAAGTCGCTGGGCTCTGGGGAGCGGGAGCCATTGGGACGCACCTTGGAAACCCAAGCATCCTCCGCAAATAGCAGGTATGGAGCAGAGAGGAGCCATCTCTCAAAAACCTGGGCCTTGAAAATATCTAATGCTCTGAAGGTCAAGCTCCACCTCAAACCCATCTAAAAGCCAGGAGGCAATTTTGTTGGCACTCCCAACAAAGTGCTGCCTGACAAACAGGCACAGGCCAGATTTTAGCTTCTGAACACTCTCTAGGCACAGCTCCAAGCAGTGCGTCATGGAGTCAAGGCACAAAGTGAAGCAGGTACGGATAAGGGCCGCATTCAAAACAACATGGTACACTCAATATGCCAAGCACAAATAAACTAAACATAGCTGTCTATTTGGCATCAGAAAGCATCCAACAGAAAAATAAATCCCAACTTTCAAACACTGACTTTCCCCCACCTTTATCTACTTGCTGTCTGATTAATTTTGACAAGTTAGGTCCACAAAACTAATGTATGACTGCAGACTGTACGTTTCCAGCCTCCTCATAGTTCAAATCTTCAAGCTCTTCTACACCTTCCCACTCCATTCACATCCTTCTCAACCTCCCTTCAGAAATGCAAGGAAAGTATATGTCTTCCGCTAAAATCTCAGCCAGCAGAGATCGACCGCGGTTCTTCCAGAATGTCCCCACATTTGCTCTACCTCTCTCCCTCCATCTGGCTCAGCCGAACGCCTCCCATCCAGTCTCAAAGAGATCTTCTTCCTCTTCCCTTGAATACGCCCCTGGTACTCCTTCAAACTGTTACTCTTCTTACAATGAAGACAATCTTCATCTCATGAAGACAAAATTCCTTTTCTTTGACAATCTAACAGACTCAAGGAAGAAATATTAATTTTAAATGGCATAGTTATCTGCTTCATATCTACTGGAAATATTCATCAGACAGACAGCAATACCTAAGTATCTTTCACTATCACTGATTCCAACACAGATTGAATTATTCACCTTAGACTCATATTCAAACTGCAGAAGTTTTGTTTATAAAACTCTTCTTCTGAGCATGTCTGAGATAACCACGTAACAACCAGAAACTACTGAAAACGAGAGTGGTTTTTTCTTCCTGGATTTCTAGTCAAATAAATGCAATGATCCTCTTTGTGCATGGTAAAATACTTCTTAATTGGTTTATGCCTGTTGCATAATAATATAGAAATAATCTATTATGTTTTTACTGTAAACTAAGTCTAAAGAGGATGATACACTGCCTCTAGCTGTTTGCATGTTAATCTCAAACAACTATATCGATGCAAATCTGCTGTAGTTACCTGAAATACTTTGATCTGTTAACAGAGCTTATATTTTTACTGTCAACATTTATTTCTCCTTAAAAATCTTTATTTTTAATCCAGAAATATTTCAGTAGTGAAGAATAGAAATAGAAAAGGAAAACGACAGGGAAATATTAGAGGAGATTGATTAAATATTCATAAACTAGGAAATCCTAAAAGTGAAGTTACACATGGCAACCTTAATTCTAAACTCTCCTACATGTTCCTGAAGTTTCCATTAACTACCTGACTATACACTCTATCTTAAATAATTTTTTCACAACTTTAGAGACACCACCTTTTAGTAAGACAAATATTTTGTACCTATAACCTGTAGAGCAAATTGTCTATACCTAGCTTCCTGCCAGTCAAAAATACCAAAATACCAGAGAACACCTATGGCTCATATGCTGAGCCAAGTTCACAAACATATCCCCTGAAACAACTACCAGGAAGACAGTTCCACTGCTAAAGTGAATTATATGTCATATGATTATTAACCTTGATAGGAAAGAAAGTCTTGGAGAATAATGTTTTTTTCTAGAAAAGACATCAAACTAATGCCAGTGTTATAACATAAGACTGATGCAAATATACAAGAAAGAAAATATTACAGGATGTATTAAGTGTGTATGAAAACGTAGGCAAAAATAGAACCATCAATTTGAGAAAGAAACAGGAATTTAAAGTGACTGTACAGTATAGGACAGTTGTACGTACAATTTTAGAGATACTGCAAGAAGTCTGCTTAACATAAAAAACGCGTATGTATAAACATTCAAATTTGCAATTGTTTTACACTTGGGCATTTGTGAAGTTATCCAAGCAGCAGCAGCAGCTGCATTCCTTCTGAGCTTAGCACTCTGAATCCTCATTTTTTGTAAGAAAGCCGAAAAATGGTAAAGCATAAAAAACCCTCTGACTTCTTCACAGTAAATTCTCAGCCAAACACTCTGAGAGTTTGCTTGCTTGCTCTCAGTCCCCTGACCGGTACATTTCATACACTTGTCAAGCACAAGACTGTTTCCCCACCTCGTCCTTTCTTTCAGCTACATGACACTGCTGTTACTTTTCTGCAACTTGTAGCTAAATCAGAGCTTGAGACAATACATGTCGATACTCAAATATTCACAAAAAAGACATAGGATTGAATAATCTATTCTGCAGACCCCCAAGAGTGAGAATGACTTTCATCTGTAAAGAAATCATCTCATGTTCACTCTATCTCAATAAATAAAACTGTCTTTTTTTTTTTTTTTAATATGGAACACGTAGACAACAGAAACTTTCTTTGGATTTGGTTTTCTCAAACGCTTTATTTTTACTTTAGCTGAGGACCCAGTTGCAAAATACATCTGTATTATTGAAGAAGACAAAAAATTACCCCAGCAGTGGCACGTCTAACCCTAAACCAGCTCTCCCTGACGCACAAAGCCTGAGGTTGGATATCCCAGTCTCTCAGCACAGAAACACCCACAGAAGACACATTGGCAAAAGCACCCAAAACCCAGTTAAAACCTACAAAAACATTCTCACGGATTTCTGCACAGCTATTGAATCATGACCTAATCCATCAAGAATGATCAGGCTCCAGCAGTAGAAACCAGCAACTAGTAAGAAGCAACAGCATAAGAAAAACTCCACCAGTGTGTGGTGCACGTAAATAATACAGACGAATATTAAAGTTGCTTTTCCCAAAACTCCCCTCATTGCCACCATGCTGCTCTGCCCTGGGAATATATGCCACACTAGAGGCTGAGGGAGGCACGAGCTGGTCTTGTCTGTGGTGACTCCATGAATGAAGTCTGGAAACAAGCCAGCTTGTGTCTGAGTGCAGCATCAATCCACTTCCCCACCTGGCATAAGACAGGTAATGCTGAGGAGAAGTTAAAGCTATCTATATGGCATTTACTGATTCAGGCCTCTACCAGCTGGAGAGTGCCTGGGCTGTGCCCTACTCCTTAACTGAGAGGAGTTTGCAAAGTGAGACACCACCTCCAGACTTCAACAGATCCCATGGGTGTTGTAGCAACAAAAACCCAACAACAAACCAGCAAGACCCAACCCCCCCAAAACTAAACCCCCAAATTCTATGCGGTTGGTTTTTTTAATCACACTTTCCTCAGAAACACCAAAAATAAACTCTGCCGAGGTCGGGAGTAATTTGCTTATTTGATGAAGTAAACGAGACTACGTCAGCAGACTCACTGCATCCCAAGGAATTGTAACCGAATGAAGGTGCTTGCATGGGATTTTAAAGAAAGATAAATCTGGCTGGAAAAGGGTTGGTACTGTCCCCTCAGCCCTGGGGGCCTGCCCCTGCGTGTCCTGCACCAAAAGGACGGAGAAGGTGCCCTATACTAGACCCGTTACTGGTCTCAGATGGAAATACCTGTTGGAGGAGAGGTTACAGATGTCTTTGTTCAGGCAGAAGTATCACGCACACAGCAACAAGCGATACCAAGTCTGAAATTTGACTCCAAGACAACATTCCACTTCTTGTCGGCATGCTGACGTGTTAACTTTTGAAGCCTAATTATGATCATTGAAATTTCAATAAAGTCACTCCACTGTTGAACAACAAACCGAAACATGTTATCAGGCAGGGATTTGTTCAGAGCCGCCAAGGATACACTTGGCACGTCCCACTCCTCTGTTCATTTCAGTGGGGCTGTTCCAGAGCAAACACACATTCAGAAAAACTTAAATAGTCTGGAGCAGCTGGATGCAATCTTGATTCTTACTTACGAGAGCAGCGTTCAAAAGCATGTCCAAAAATGAACCAAAAGCCATGTGCTCAGGTCCAAACTTGGAGAGGGAATTCACATGACTGCTGAGGAGCTGTCAGCGGTGGGTCTGTGGGAACTGGTGGGGAGGAGCGGAGAGGAGAGGACCGCTTTCGCAGTGGTTACGGAAAGTCAGACAGCGGCTCAGTTTTATTATTACCTGGGAAATGTTACAGATGTCAGCAGCAAGGGGTCAACTAAAAGCAGCCTTAAAATGATAAATGAGATCGGCGTAATACACAGTATTACCTTCTGTTCCTAAAGAGACAGAGTTTATGTTGGCTAGAATAATTTTAGAAACATCCCATGCAGAACATATTACAGGAGGATTTTCTATTCTCCCCTTTCCTGAAGATTTACCAGAGACCTCAACTAGCTCTCAGGGAGCCACGGGGGATCTAGTGGGAAGAGTTGGTTTCTCACAACTAGCCACTGCCTTTGTCAGTCTGATCAGCAGGTTTAGCTCTTGAGCTGTTAGTGGCTTTTAGTTGCGAATCCAAGAAACGTGCAACAGGGCAGGAGAGAGGGAGGCAATGAAGACCAATGAAGACCCAAAATTCAGGACATTTTTCTATTTAAGTGCTTTCTGGATAGATGCTCCCCCCAAATTTAATGGAGGAGGTAGAAAAGATTTCAGCAAAGCTGTTTTAATCTGTAGCTTTTCACAGGACATATGCAGGGTATATACTGATTAGTGTATTTAGTTGGTATAGGAAATATTTTGCTGGCATTAGCTATGCAGAGCATTATTAAAATGAACAAGTGTACTCAGTCCCTTTGAGTGAACTCTGTTCTCAGTTAGTCTCATCTGAGGCTTGACTAATGTCACTCAAGTTAATGGAGTTGCTTTATACCAACACAATATTATATTTTAGACACTAAGAAACGCTAGTAAGAATTCATTTACTTAATTCAAAATTCATAAGACAGCAACTTGTGCTTTTGTCTATACACGTACAGTAAAAGTATAAAGAATACTTTAATGTATAGCTAATGAATTAACATTAATAATTAACATTTAACAATTAACAATAATTAACATTAATAATGTATAGCTAATGAATTAGTATAGCTAATGAATTAATAAACAGCATAAAAAGAGGCAATAAAACTGAAAATGAAACAGACCTCCAGTGCTTTAGATAAAAATTGATTTGTAATTTCTTCAGATTTAATATTTGTTTTACAGAAAAATGTCTCTCTCAGAACCTCTACGATCTCTCCAAACAAGATACAAAATCTCTTAGAATAAGATACGATCTCTTAGCATAAGATATAAAAGCTCTTCAGGTTAATTCACCATTCTTTTCAGCAAAGGCAAACCCCACAATCTTATTATTTGGGTTTCCTGGTAAACAGATTAGATCCACAGATGCAGCTACTGCGTTACATATTCACGTGACAACCGCTGGCATATTGCTCTAGCAGTGCTCAAGCACACATTTCTCTACCAGTTAAACAATCATTCCCGAAATAAACACATCTCTTCCGTTATCACAAGCTATAAAGCAGTTCAAGAGCCCTGAAATGATCTTTTCATTAGTTTGAGATGCTTAAGCATCCCAGTACTGAAAAGTCCCATATAAGCCTTATGAGACGGGAAGAGTATAAATCCTGCTCTCCCATTCCCTTAATGAGAATGCCTAATAAAAATGTAAACTAATTCTCTTGGCTGCCACTATCCTGTCTACTGAATGAAATCTTCCTTTTCACCCTCGTATATTTATATAACTTTAAAGCTACAAGATCAGTACAGCTGTTTGAGATTACTCATCCAATGCCACAAGCTGGCACTAGTTTCTTAACTTCCCTTCTTTCTTTTTTTTTTGTCTTGTCTGAGACCAGATAGGATCACCCGCCCTATTAGCAAATCCATCTTCTTCAAGTCAATACTATAATAGCCTCACCGAAGTCCGTCCTCCATCAACAAAGCAATCCCAAACCCCTCAGCTTGCAACGTTTCCTTGTTGAAGCTATCCTTTAGTAAATTTGAATCATCTATTTGATTATAAACATTTATGTGCTTTTAAACTCAAATACATATTAAATATGCTTAAACTGCGCTTTCCTTTCTCTCTCTGTAAATGCCTCCTTGTGCTCCTAGTTCAAAGAAACACAGACAGTGCTTCTCCCACAACATTTGTCGCTTATTAGCTGGGTGGACACTTCCGTCTCCTGTTCTACTTACAGAGAGGTCCTTGCTGAGCCCTTTCCCTGCATCCCCTGGGTCTCTCTGGGGAAGCGAGAGTTTCAGGCAGGCAACAATCTGACTGTCTAGCAGCAAAAGGAAGAGAGTGGAGATTTCAGCTCATTTTCATGCCTGACCTGGAAGCCAGCCAAGAATGCCAGCAGTACCTCTAGACAATTTGAAAAGCTATAAAAGAAAAAATAATACTGAAGCCTCCAGCTAAAAGCCAGGGGTTGTAAGAGAGATCCCAGAAACCCAAAGCGAGTTGTCTGAAGAATAGGTCAGGAAACGAGTTGAAGCATGGGCCATTCTCAGATGCGGCCAGCAATCACAGCTAACCACAGAGCAGAGCCATGCTGCCCGCACCAGCCTGCTTTTACCACCACCTGGCCAAAAGCAGGATCGGAAGATGCGTTTCAAGGCAAAGAGGTACCACAGTGGAAGCTGCCAGAAAGCACATGCAGAAGATGAGACTGTTGGAGAGGTGGGCTGCCTTTCACCGTACAAAGCTGGAGGTGAAAGCATGCTCATTTGGTCCTGATCGGCTGTTGAAATAGCTGTCAAGCCTACTGCTAAGGAAGCGTTTCTCCAAGCTCACTCCTGAAAGCACACATCTTGCCAGGGACCAAGCAGGGAGAAGGCTGCAAATCTGCTCTTCCCTTCTGCAGTAGACTGCTGCTCTTGTAGCATCGTTAGCAGGTGAAAAGAAGCACGTGGGCCCCAGCTAGCCCAAGGTACTCCCAGGGGACACAGCTGGACAAACTGGTCTTTTAGGTGTGCTTCACCACACTCGTGCTGGGTGCCCTCCCTCCTACTGCCCCGCGTTTGCCAAATCACAGCTTTGGAATGGACTGGCAGGCACCCAAGCTTGTTCGTGGCTCTCCCAGGTAAACGCTCACTGCCAAGGAGATGTACTTTCCCTGGAAACAGCAATCCTCCCCCTCCTTGTCTCACGTCCAACAGGGTAGGAGAGTGTCTCCCTGGCCAGAGAGCAGGCTTCCAAGTAGAAAAGGTGCTCAGGAGCAGAGCACCCGTGAACATCAAGAGAAAGCAGGAACTGAACACCTGTACTCCTTTGTGGGTTTGTACAACAGGAATTAGACCACTTACGAGACAGCCTCCAGCTCATTTGTTTATTATAAGGTGCCTAATGCATAATTAGGCAGGGGCCCCTGCCCTTCAAAGTCCCTCTTCTTTCAGCCTGTGCTCTAACCTTTTGAAGAAAAACAGACAGAAGAAAGGAACTGAGTACATGTAACGTAAGCAGGTCTGGTGGCATGCTGATACTTCCCAGTCCCCAAGGGGAGGATAACAGCTGTCTTGCTGCTTCAACTTCCTGCTCCTGAGTTGATTCACGCAGTGTCTGAAAAAAATAAAGCTATGCCACAGTGCATCCGAACTGGGGGACAGGCAGAGGAGAGTCTCTTGCACAAGCCTCATTACGCAGCCCTACACACAAAATGTCCCACACCAACCACTGTGTCCTCACATGAATCATGAGTGTTTCCTCCCAGCAAACTCCGGTCGAACCTTCTGGTTTTTTCTAATGCTTTGTTTTTATGAAAAAAAAAAAAAAAAAAAGCATTTTCCTTTTTGCTTCAGTATCGCCATTTTCCTGGACCACTAGAAAATACAATGCAAGGGAAGACCTTCTCCTGAGAAACGCTCTGCCAGTCTTCCTTCCCCAGGCCGCTCCTGTTGTCTTCTCCACACAAGTGCAGGACATGGAGGGGGTCTCTCTCAGGGGCACCGGCCATCTTGCCTCGGTTGCATTGGTCTCTGGTGTGCGAATACAGCTCCTTGGAGGATTCAGTAATATTCAGTACTGAGCAGGCAGCCTTCGAGATGAAGTTAGGCCAGCTGGTTTTCCTTTACAGTATTCATCCCTCTGTGAAGCTCTGCCTTTTGGCAGTCTCCGCAGCATGTATTGTCAGGCCTGGCAGCCCACCTGTGCTTCATGCTCCTCACCATCCTCCCAGCAGCACAGGAAGCGGAGCTTGCCGCCGCCACCTCAGCCCTGCTCTGCGTTTCCTAAAGCGGGCAGCCACACACCCCAGTTCGCAGGGAGGGCGTGCTCCCAGAGGAGACAGCAAATTGAGACAGACCCTCTGGCAGCTGCCTGCAAGCCTAGCCTACACTTTTTAAATACGCACATGACTCCACGTAAGAGCTGGCTGATGCCACGGTGCCCCTCACCACAGCCCTGCCCGCACAAGGGCTGAGGCGTTTCTGAGCTCCCAGCTTCCAGCACTTAACACGACTTTCTTCCACATTCACAGAACAGACCCAACAAGTATCATCCAAGCTGCTTTGCTCTGAAACAACAGAAGTGGGATGAAATCACCTTCAATCTCATAAAGGTGTGTTTCAGGCACTGAGGGCAAGCCAAAGTTTTTTTTTTTATTGCAACTGATACAAAGCAAACAAAGAAATTCACATGCGTGGCACTGAGATAAGACATCAGGTCCGCTTTAGATGATCTCCTGCAATGCTGACGTTACGCTGGGCAGCTCAGCTCTGCGCAGAGGAAGACAACTTCTGCAGTGATGGCAGCCACTTGTAACACAGATCCTCAAACCTGCTTCCCACAACCACTAAAAACTATGTTTGCTTCCATTTGGCATTTTTCCCACCCTCCTGGAAATGCCACGGTTAAACAGTTGGGTTTTTTCCCAAAAAGTTGTGACTTAAAATAAACACACAAAGTTTCTTTTGAAAATGAGAACTTAATCCCGATTCCAGTGATCATACAACTGCTAAAGGAATAGCACTACTCAGCACCCAGGCCAGGCATCTCAGCCATGGACAGGCAGACAGACACACAGAGCACTGGCAGCTGGGCAGCCACCTCTGGACAACGCCCATTCCTGCCTGGTGCCTGAAAGGGACCAATCTTCCGGGGTGAAGCACCCTAAGGCTCATCTCCTCCTGTCACCAAGGACATGCAGACATCGCCTGTTCAAACAGGAGCTGCCAAGGAAGTGAGTGAATGAGAAGGATCTGCAGCAGCAGTTGCTAGGGGTTATAAGCTGCTCTTGCAACAGAAGAGGACAGCTCAGAAAGACACTCGGACTCCAGATCTGACTTTTTATTCCACCACCCACCCAGATTACAGCCTAAAGCCTTTGCAGGGTACTGCTCTCCCCTATTTGGGTCATTGCCCATTTATGTGCACTGCTAATGAATTCAGCAGCTGCAAATCAGGGAAGGGAAAAAGGGTTTTGAGATCTATGACTGCTTCATCTGGCTTATATCTGCATTTCTGGCATACGTGCGAAGTGCATCCAGATCACACTTTCTTCACCGTAGACAGGGATCACAGGAATTGCCCTCATCGTGTGGAAAATGTACTTAATCGACTTCTACCAAGGACCAAGATCCTCTGTAAGACACTCTGAAAGGGGTAAGTGCTACCTTCCTATGTGGGGTAACAGCCTGAGCGCTATTTCCTAATCACGTCTGACCTGGAGGTCATCAAGACATGCCATCCAGCCCTCTTTTTCAACCAAGCAGGAGAACCGTTAGCTATAGCGGGTAAACTCTTCAGAGCAAAAACTGTCCTTCCAAACGTGTTTGTGTTAGAATGAGCATAACGGGGTCCCCTGACAAGCATCCCAAGGAAAAAAAAAAAAAAGGAGGTATTTGCAGTGTTGAGGAGGCCTGTACAAACAGACAGTGCAAATGAACAAGAGCCCATGTTACCTTTCAACCCTCTTTACTTACTGGGTAGCCCTAGGGGTTGCCCACCCTTCTCCCACATATGAGCCCAGAGACACTCCTGCCCTGAGCATTACACCCTTCAGCACTTACTGATGACAAAAGAAGGTGCAGTTTACACTTACTTTTACAGCTCCATTAAAAGGTGACCTGCAAATAAAAAAAAAAATCAAGCACATTTAGTATTATGTGCTGAATGCCCCCAAATAAACAGGATTAGACGAGCATTCAGCCCTCATGTAAAAATTAGGCGAAAAAACTGGCACTGAATGTGTACTTTGATTTTACGCTCATGAAATAGAGTCCTTCCTAAAAGCAATGTAGTGAGAAGTTCCTGACAACTACTGGCTTCACATTTCCACCTCTCGCTGCTTGTAGACAGCACACTGGGATGGAGGTGTGGCAGAAATATTATTCCTTTGAATGGCATATTCCTGACACCGCCACAAGAAAGCTGGCAAAGGCAAGGCGACAGCAGGCAGGTCCCACTTCCCTCGCTTTCTCTCTCCTCACTCTGCTTGGGCACCAAAGGCTATGCTTTCCAAATGCACTGACACTGGGCTAAGCCCCACGCGGAGCCGCTTGTGGACCAGACATCTTTGAAGATGAGGCTTTGAGATCTGTGAAAAATATTAGCTGTGCATCGCACAGCTACAGGTAGAGCTTTCTCCTGTAACATACTGAACACAATAGCTATTTCCAACTCACGATCACCACACTGCTTTCCCCTCTTCCTTCTGTGTTTGGCCCTGCTTAACTGACTCCCCTCCCTCAGACCCAGCTCAGGAAAGTGTTTCTGCATGTGCTTAAAACCCACAGACTTCAATGGGAGATAAGCACGTGCTTTAGTACTTTACTGACTGGGGTGTTTAAGTTAACGTAGACCTCTCCCACAAGTGCTCTTTTGTACCAAATTTTGTACGTTTATTATCAATTACCCTGTATAAAGTGATGAAAAATTAGCCCATAAGTGATTTGATTACTTCATAGCCACTCCCATTCATTCTGACTTAAAATCATATGGACATATAAAAGAAGATTAAGGGTTTTTCTGTCATGGTATTCTTATACAGCGCCCCTGGCACATAAGAGGCGGCTGTTTAGCATCGTGCTGCAGTTCTCCAACAACCTTGCTCTCCCCCCAATTCTTATTTGCCATTTCTCTAAAGTGAGGCGTCACAAAAAACTACATTAACCTACAGAAATACACTGCAGTGGTGTTCAGAAAGTTGTTCCAATAACAGTTGCAAATCTCTTAAGTAAACAGTAGCTTTGGTGACCTACTGTCATCAAAATACATTCTGGTACCTGCTTACTGTTTGTTGGTTTCTTTAATTTGGCTTTTTTATTTCTCATTCTTTTGTGAAATCTGATACTGCTTTATAGGTGTTCAAGCTGTTAATGTAAATCAGCAACATTATCCTACAACTAAAACTCTACTATAAAAACTTTTAAAATACTGTTTTGTAAATACAAGTGTTAGAGCAACCAGAGGTGTGCACACTCTCTACATCTAAATGTAGAATTTCAGGCAAATTGATTGACATTAACAAGAACCATTATTTAAACTAAGAAACCAAACAAGCGAGTTATATCAGTTCCTGCCAACAACAATTCTTTAGTTTTTAGTAGACTGATAAAGACATCTGCAATGGGTTAAGAAAGAATTTAAAAATAACTATAGTTTTAAGCAGGAGATCTTTTAAATTAGAAGTGCTGGTGAACGAAGAAAAGGGAGTAGGTTATGCCAAATTCGCACTTACATTTTAGAAGAGGCAGATGATGGAGTTGAAGTGAAAGCAATGGACAAAAGTTGCTTGGGTTGATCATTTCTCCTTACCACCCTCCCTGAATAAACCCACCTACCCGATGTCTTTCTGCTTGCAGCTAAATATGCTGCCGACATGAAAGGCACGTTTCCTCTTGCCTTCCCTCGGAAAAAGCATGCCAGAGAACAGAACATAGTCAAGCCCCATGTGCAGGCACGGTGGTGTCACGCCAGTGCTGCAGCCAGGAGCATGACTGACCACTAACAAAACAGAGGAAACCAGCCAGAAAAAAAATGCATGGTGTCTAAAACACAAAATAAACAAACAGAATAAAAACCCCAAACAACACTTTTGTTAATTTCACATGGCCTGTAATAACAGTGGACATCATACTTTAGAAAAATATGCCATCCCAGGGGTTTTCCATAAAGTAATACTGGCATGCCTTTTTGTTGTGTCTCTGATCTAGCATCCTCCAAGCAGTCCTTCCGCTAATATTTCAGCATACAATTAAAAGAGGCTAATTGTGTACAGAGAGAACCGTGCATGAAACAGTGGCATGGGGTCTGGCTGAGCCTCAGTCCCTCAGCAAGTGACTTCAAGAAGTTTTCAAGCAAGCCAAGGAAGAGAGCAGAACCACAGCAGAGACTACACCAGTCTCCTTGCCTAAGAGCTATATATGCAGAAATAACACTTAAATGAGATGCCCTCTCTTGAACAATTAGAAGCATGATTCAAAAGGAAAAAACCCCTGAGATACACACACTGAAAGATTTAAATATTTCTGAATTACTCCATCAATTTATGTTAATTTCAGCTATTTTCAAACTAACACTCAACTGTTAGACTACTAGGCAACGCCATCTAGTGATGCTAGTTGAAAAAAATCATGCTACATCCTTTATTAAAAAGGTTCACTCTTGCAAACTCCTTGTTAGTGGAACTGCAGTTTAAAGAGGTGCAAAATTTTCAGTACCTATGAGCATTTTCAAACCTACAGTATTAATGCAGCAAAAAGGTCTGAACCATTTTATTTACCCTGAAGTAATTTACAGAACTGACAACACAGAAAGCAAGCTGGGTTAATCACATCAGAATTTAAACATGCACACCATGTTGTCTTGAAATGATACAGCAATACAGTGCAAAGCCCAATAAGTTACCTTCCAGTTTTGGGAATACCTACAGATAGTATTTGTGTGATAAAATAAGTTACCTAATTTTTGAAGATTTCTGTTGGTGTGTGTACAATACCTGCTTGAAAAATTTTACCCTAGCCTTACAATCTCAAGGGAAAAGAAACCCTGTGCAGGTTTAAACTCTCTTCTTTAAGAGGTGGAACCACTCACTCAGTCATCTGCTGGCAATAGCTGCTAGTTGTAATTAGCTTCTGGTGGAAATTGCCAGCAGACACAACTAGAAGTTTAAATCAATTGGCTCTGCTTCCTCCTTACAAGAAAATTGGCGTTTCAGGGCTGCATTCCAGCGTGATGGATCTAAGAAACCAAAGCCAATTTGACAAGAAAGGGAAGTGTCCCTTTTCATGGCCTGCTTTAACCCTGAACACACGGCATGTTCCTGGAGGATGTCTCATTTTTTCATTTTTTTGAATCCCCAAAGAAGGTAACTACAAATATACAACAAATATTCCTCCGAAAAAGACAGTGTTCAGCCCCAATTATTTTCACTTCAGAACTGTGAAGATGGGAGAGGGAGGGACGAGATGCGAAAAATCAGAAACTGAGAATAAAGGCAGCACATGTAACAGGACTTGCAAGAGGACGCAGAGTCTGGTGCGTGGAAAGCCAAGCAGAACCCTCAAGCACCAGTACAGCAGCTTCACACTCACCCCAAACGCCATGGCTCACAACAGTTCTGCATTTTGGCTGCACCATACTGCACCTTTCAATAGTACCACAGCAACTGTTGCACAGGAACCTGCTCTGCTGCACATCCTGCTTTCCCCCAGTTTTCTGCGTTTGATCAATATTTCATTATTTCAGCATTCAGGGCTTCAGCAGCCTGTAGCAGCGTACAGGCTGTGCATTCTTGTGACCTGTCCTGATCTTGTTCTCCTTCATATAAACTTTGTCAAGCAGATACTGAATGTTCACCCATGACGAGTAAGTGGCATCATTGCTCTGCCAGTGCTGGGCTTTGTGTAAGTCTTGCTGGGATTTAATTTCCTTGTATCTAACGCCCGGGGCTACCTGAAGACCTCGAATGGTAAAGAAACACTTCCCCAAGGCCACCATTAATTTGCAATGAACGTGTCTAACACGTAAGCAATCGTTTCGACGAGATGGTATCTATAACTGGGTGCTGTAAGTACTCTTCAGGAGTAACAACTTCTTAACAAATCGTGTAAACATCTACATCAGGGGGCTGCCTAAGACGTCCATGTCAACGGCAAACATGCACACCTGCCTTATCAAACCAGGAGACACATACACAGTAAGGATTTCTGTCAGGCTACCTTTCAGCACTCACTTTATCTGTATAGTACAAAACTTGGTCGATGATGTCTTCAGACTCACCAGAAAGTAACGAGATATATAAGAAACTCACAAGCAAAATATACTAAATACAGCACTTACATGAAAGCTTAATGGAACAGGGAAGAGTTTAGTCAAGCAGAAACTCAAGCATGGCCTTTTTTTGACACTAGATAGACTGGTCACGTTGTAAACTACTGGAATTATGTAGATCCTGCTACAACAAAGTGATGCTAGCGACTGTTTTGATGCATTTCCTGAGAAGACATGCAGTGACAGCACAGCAGAACTGCCACAACCACTCACGCTCCAGCTGCCCCATATATGCACAACTCTCTCCGAAATATCTTGTAATACTCGCTTTGTAACCCTACTTAAACAGGTCAGCTTCTGAAAAAGCTGTGGGGGGGTGTTATTTACCAGAACTTTTCTAGCAGATTAACCAGGAAAAAAAAATGTATGCACACACTTGAGTATATTACTCACACACAATATTACACTTCCCAGAAAGCAGGTTATAGAGCACATTAACAATTTTACTTCCTTTTAAAAAGCCCATTTTAATGTCAAACCTCTTCCAGCATGCTAGATGGCTTTAGCTAGATGGGATCTTTTCCCCTCCAATTAAGAAGAAAAAATTCTGTAGATCTAATCCTGCCTACAGGCTATCTTTTTCTTTCCTTTTTAAAAAGCCAACACTTACTACTTAATTATATATCTGGTGTTTTGCGCAAAAATGGAATCTTTCTTAAGCTCTCTTCTGCTCTGCGTTCCTCTGACCTAAAACTGCAAAGCTGTTTCCCAAGACTTTTATCATGTCTTTCTTGTTAAACAGTTATTCTTCTTATTAAACAAGCAATAGAACAAATCCTGATTTCTTCTTTAAGCAGTGGAAAAGCAAAGTTTCTGCCAAAAAATCTACATAGTCAAGAATGTTAGCTAATGTACATTCATTGCTTTCAAGGCTAAAGCAGTTTGCACCAGACAGGAATCTCACCCAGGAGCTGAAACTCTCCAAGACCTATGCTCTTCAGAGAGAGAGTGAGCAAGAGATTAATAGCTGTACAAAGAGGAAGAGGGAAAACTGGCTTCATATTTAGTCCAAGGATTCCCTGCACACTTAAGCGCTGTGGGTGCTTAGCCCTCTGATATCCTGGTTTCACGCTGCATGGCTCCAACCCCCAGGTGGTGTGGACACAAATCGGTAGTACAGCTCTGCCATGAGTAACATGAGCCTTAAGTCTTTCCTGACGGAAAGCAGGCGGCTGCCAAACCGAACGCGCTGCGTACAGTGCCTGCATCATTCTCTGCCTCTCTAAGACACCATTCACTCAAAACCCAATGTTGTCTTCAGCCGAAGTAACTGTTTGAGCAGAAATATGGCCCATAGGCTTTGCTACTCCCATTGAGATCTCAGCTCGGGTTTCTGTATGCTTGCTCTTTTCTACAGGGCAGAACAAAGAGAATATTTGGCTTTAAAAATGCCTCAGAAACTACAAATGAAAAATTACATGAGAAGTGTACAGCTTTAATTACATCTCTCAAGGGGACAAGATAGCATTTTTGCATCCCCATCTTGTCTTCTCTCTGCCCTGGAAATTCATGAGATGATCAGAGGTACAAATGTTCGTATTTGTAGGGGAAAAAATGACCTACATTACATCCTCAGCAGATCATGTAAATAACAGGACGTAAAGTCTCACAGAATTAGTTTACATTTGAAACATTTTCAAAATATTGTTTTAGCTGGGTATAATAGACCACCATAAGATGTGACACACAGCAAACACAGGGCTGCAATTAAACAGCTGGCAAACAGCCAGGAAGAGATAAAGGCCCAGGCTGTCACTTGCTAGACAATATATATGGCTATTTTGGCAGCCAAAACCGAACGTGATAATTGAGCCATGACACATTAAAAAAGCACACAATTTCCAAGGAAAGAGTTCCTGAGCACTAAACAGGGAGCATCTATAGTGTGCTTACAGCGAACCAAGATTTAGGAGTAATAATGAGATTGGACTGATTACAATTCAGTGGTGCAAAGCCAACCTTGTTTAATGCACTGCACCACTGTAAGCAGTTATATACAACCAGACACAAAAATACATGTGTGAAGTCCACAAAGGCTGTCGGTATTAGAAACAACGGGAATCTGAGGAGTGCGTGGCACTGTCTTGAATTGTTTCTCTGCATATTTTTAATATTAATAAGGATTTTATACAGTAGCATTCTTATCTCCAGAAATTGCAGTGCACTCGATTTGACTTCCAACACGGGGAAAAGCCCCAATCTATATAATTCAGTTTTAAAATAAAAATATATAGTAATACACGAAGAGTAAATAACTCTTCAGAATCACACTTTTCCTGTAAAGAAAAAGGACGGTTTTGTTTAAGACACGAAGAACCTTAACATTGACAGCAATAGCTGTTTGGAAGACAAAATCCAGGAGCTTTTCTAGTGTTTCACTGCATGTTTTATTAAATAACCTAAGGACACAACAAATGAACAAACGTACGAAATGAAGACACGGTTTTAAGTTAACACCCAACAGCTATATAAAGCCTCCTATAAATGCACTCCATCAAATTAACATGCTGACATCAATTGCATTTCCTTCTCCAGTAAAGGACTTGAAAGCCTATACATTGTCAGCCCCCAGTCCACTCATTCACTAACCTCCCACAAAGTGTAGGTACTTCATGATCTAAAATTACGCTTACATAAAAGAGAAGCTAAATTTAGGCTCTGTAATAGGAAAATCCCTATGAAGAGTTTACTTCCTAATCTTATTCTAAACTTAACCACATTAAAGATGTATTCAAATAAAGAAATTGCATATGTACCTTCCCTAGCCAAAAGTTGCAGTGTATCAAGAGAGCTTAAAAAAATTTTAAGAATCCACTTTTAGGCCCACTAGCACCAGGGATATGAAGAAGACAGTTGCAAAGCCCTTCATAACATCAATACCAATGAACCAGAACTGAGTCCAGTGATACTGGCAAAACTTTTGGAAATGATCCCCTGCACTGAGCATCAAAGAAAAAGGGCAAAATACAGAGACATTAAGAAGGGGTCCCTTCAATTTAACCTAATTTCTTATCTCAAACAAAAATATCAAGGTGCTCTACAACACCCAGATTTCCCCAAAACAAACTCATTACCCATCTCAAACTCAAATGCCCAACACACACTTCATATCTAACAACCAGAGCAAACTGGATTGCCATAGTGGGCCAAAATGAAGAATCAGCATCAATACTTGACTTCGTACTAAAAACAGTACAAGAAACTGTAATAATTACATAATCTAGTTTTACAAAATTATCTTTAATGGCTGTGATAGTAACTTCATTAAGTGTCAGTAAAGGAAATGAAAAAGCTTAAAGATGAGGTCAGAACATGCACGTTTGGCTGCTTCCTCAGGAGATGCATCAAATATGTTATTTCTGTCTGAGGAACGGTGGACTCCTGAGGGTAGCTGTTATGCAGCCCCAAAAAGAAAAATGAAATCATGATACAAATTTTTCTGACCCCCAAATTAAAAGGAGCATAAGGGGACAATTGCAAGAATAGATTAGTTGATCTTCATTTGAAAATTTCATACTATTGCATGTATAAATGGCATACTATAATAGCGACATATATTAAAGAAGCATAATCTTTTTTTTTTTTTTGTCCCCAATACTGCAGCAGACACACAGGCATATTATTCCATAGGCTCTGCCAAGTGATGTTTAGCGGCAGCTGAAACAGGGCTAATTCACACTCCCTTCAGAAAAGCATTTAAACACACACACGCACGAGTTTTCCTGAAAAAGGTGAGAAAGGTATGGTGTGCTTTTTCTGACTCAGGGCCACAAAGCAGAAAGGCAGTAATTAAAAAGGTAGAAACAAAAGAGGAATGAAGAGAAGTAAGTCCCAGTTAATTAACATAGCTCATACACTTGCCCCTTGCTCAAATATCCTATGACATCTCAGTTAAAAAGGATTTTTTTCATGGATTTCGTATTCCGGCCTGACTGAACAGCCAGTTATGAAAAGAGCTCTCGTGGAATTAAATGTCATCCAAAAAGTAAATTTTCATACAGACTAAGGGAAAGTATGATGAAAAACTCTTTTAGGACAGGAAACAAACAAACATAAATAAGTACCTTTGCCGTATAAGAACATTTGAGGACTGTGAATAAAACTGTGCCAGGCAGAAAAGGAAAGACTGACTGACACAGATGAAGAGGAATACTACAAGTAGTAGGTAGTTTATTTACACCTACCAGGGAATCAGGGAGTGTTTCTTGTTATGACTATGTTAACTCCATTCAACCTTTGGCCACTAGTAATCAACTGTAATTGCAAAAGAAACTTTGTCTGAAAATACAAGGAATTATAGGTAAAAGTTTTTAATCTTCTGCTGCATAGAAGTAGTAGCTGTAAAAAGGTGTGTCCCAGTATAATGCAGAGCACTAATCCTCCCCACAAAGTAGAATACCCTGGAGTAGATAATAATATTCTCTGCAAAGTAAATCCTCTCTTTATTTATACTCTGGCACTGTTTCCTGATGTTTACATTTATTCAACAAGCCAAAATATTACTCAGACTTATTTTTTCTTTATATTTCACGTTTAGAAGAATAGCAAAGCTCTGAGCACCTGAACCATAATTAAATCTATAATTCATCCAGAAGCATGAAGACTAATACACAAATAAATTAACTCCACCTGCCAGAAGAATTAATAATACCGGGAACAACTTACTGCAGATACCAAAAATGAGAACAGAAAGGTTTTATAGTAAAGCTTCTGTCTTTCAAACTTCTCTTAGGAAGCTCTTTTTCCCCAAATTCATATTCCAGTGGTGATCCAGACTCCAACACTAAAACTTTAGAGGCTAGGAAAAAAAACCCAGAGAAACTACTAACTGACAGATTGAGAGGCACAATACCCATTAGCACAGTCATTTTGAGTCATGCTACAAGCAGAGCATGGCAACACTGTGCCTTGCCGGGAGAAAGAGGTGCCCTTGGCTGGCACTGCGCTACTGGCTCTGGAGCAGAGCTGGAGCACCCCAGAAACACATTCGCTCCTAACGGAGGTTTCAGCCTCTTGGGACCACATGCAGCTGGTGCAATTTCAAACAGCACCCAAGATACTGCAGTTTATACACCTGCCCTAGGACAGAAGAGTGCAAAGATGTGTTCCTCTGTTCTGTTCTGTACTGTTTCTCTGTGCTGTTCTGCATGCAGACCAGATAAAAGTCAGGGTCTGGCTTGCACCTAGCTTAAGAGACTGTAGTTATACACTCCAGCAGTGCCAGGATGACTCACGGTGCTTTGCACTCTGCCAGCTGACTTTGTACCGAACAGAGATGTTGCATATGGAAAGCGCAAGCAGTTGCAGGACAGCATCTCACAGATGCTGCTCATCAAGCATTCATTGCTAATGACATCTACTGCAAAACTAACCAGAACTGGCCCCTCAGTTTTGTGATCAGCGACCGACTTCAGAAAAAGATCAACAGAATTACTTTCAGAAATAACATTCAGTGCACTCTATGGACCGCTCACTGCACAATTTAGTGTTGCCTTTTTTTTTTTCCTTCAGGCTTCAAAAGTCAATGGCTCTTTCAAAGTTAACAAACCCAGAATGCTTTTGGGGATAAATGGATTTGGACTAAGAGCCGGGGCAATACAGTCTTTTGTAACTACCTGTGCTTCTTCACGCACTTTCAAGAAGCAGAAAACCAAAGTCGTATTTCTATTGGTGCAGCAGTATTTTTCAAACAGCACTCTTATCTCCCCACCTCCTGAAACTAGCTGCTATCACATTGGTGGGCACGTCATCTTTACTGGAAAGTTGCCCAGCCTGGATGGAGGATTTTAGAGGGGAGGTATCCAGCTTATCTCAGGTGTAGGAAGAGGTATGCTCACTGTCACTCCTGTCTCCTTACTCCCATGTTCAAAAACAAAAAGAGAGTGCAAGCGCAGCTGGGTCTTACAGTCCTGCCTGAGTGAAAAGTAGGCAGTAGCTATTTACAGCACAAATATCAAGCATGGCCTGCTCCTCAGCTAACAACACAGACCAGCACACAGCACAATTCAGAGGCAATGCAAATGGCCTAAATAGCATCCAGCAGGATGAGGAGTCACATTCATTCACTGAATGGCACAATCCTGTACTTAAGCAGGCTGCAGAAGGTACAGGTACCCATTAGAGGGGAATGACCTGCCAGCACACAGCCCTACCACCTTGCCAGGACTCAGGCTATTTCAGTCAGCAGCGCCGTACCAGGCAGCTCAATGATGCCATGTGCCCACAGCCACGCGAATTGGTCAGGCAAGAAATTCAGAAAGCTGGGTCCCAAGTTCAAAGATTTATTTTTCCAATGCTACATAGAGCCTAGGTATTTGTGAGGACAGATTAATTTTGGCTTATGATTTCTAGGCTAGCAAAGCTTTGTCTGCCTCAGACTACAGAACTCGCCCCCATGCTTAAATGGGATAAGGACCTGGGGAATTTGAAATTTTCTAATAAAATCTCAGTGCGAGAGTTAAAATGTCAGCACGTAACTGTTTCACTACTGATCACCTAACAGAAGCAGCCAGCAAACACGTTTGACCCATTCCGCGACCATTTCCCACCTAACTCAATCCTTCACGTTTCAACTTTTCTCATCAAGCACTAACCCATACAAGGTACAAAATGAACCTCGCTCCATGCAAAGCAGAAGGTGCTACTGTGCAGATTTAACACAAAAATTAAAATTTTGCATCAGCTTCTCCAGCATTTGAATTAGGCTGGCACGCAGTGACACTCCTGGCCACAGAGACTGGCACGTGGCTGGCGCAGGGCACAGCACCGATGAGCTCCGCAGGGACTCTCCGCACCCGCTGCCTGAAACAAAGCCCTGAGCCAGAAAACCTCCGCAACCCAAAAAAGAGATAGTTTGTTGTGACCACCAATTCCCCTTAGGAAAGGGATAGAAAGAAACTTTAAGGCGAATCTGAAAACACCTGATAACTGTATTAACAAGCCAACAGTAATGTGATTTCTCACTGGTTGTGCCTGAAGGGATAGAAGGCTAAAGGTGAAGAAGGTTAGCTAAAGCAGAAGAAACCTTTTCCATCTCTCCAGCCAACAATTGCCTAATGGAAAGTGCCTGAAGTAGAAACCCTTTTAACTGTTAAAAAGGAAAAAAACAAACTTTGGGGTTCTTTCCTTTCAACATCCTAATACCTTTTTAAAGAATCTAT
The DNA here is from genome assembly GCA_013389945.1 of Fregata magnificens. Taxonomy (NCBI): domain Eukaryota; kingdom Metazoa; phylum Chordata; class Aves; order Suliformes; family Fregatidae; genus Fregata; species Fregata magnificens. Next base: position 30,801 of record WAAD01009727.1, on the reverse strand, counting down.
TACTGAAAACAGCTTTACATATTTGGTAACTACAGCTTCAGTCCCATAAACTCATGGTTCCACAGAAAAAGCTCAAAACGTCTCACAGCTGCTTCTATACCCTGGCATCAACTTGCAGAACCAGCTCCTCCTTTACATCTCCATTAAAACACTACAGAGAACAGTAAGGATCACCATAGCACAATGCCAGGCCAAATTAAGTTGATTAGACCTTCAGCAAATAATTATTTCTAGCTTTATTTAGACATTGTATGTAAAGCATAGAAAAATCACATAGAAGATAAACAAGTGCAATTCACAGTAAGTAACAGTTCCCAGTTCCTTCTCCCCAGATCAGAATTACCAAAGTCTAACTGAAGGCGTATTCTTACAAAGCTTGCTTTCTGTACAGAAAGAAAATAAAGTTATAACAGAACATTTATCTGATTAGTACAGCTCACATCTCTCTCTTATTTCCTCCATCCCTGACCCCACCTTCACTAATTTCTAGTAAGGCACACTTGTCATTGTATGGGAACTTTGTCCAGAATGCCCTTTATAGCTAGAAGAACCACACAGTGCTCAGCCTACAATAGTTGTTTTAGTATTGACAACCGCTACTGTTAGCTTGCCGTCTAACTGATAAGAAATGATTTTGTTTTTTCTGTTCCTAATACAAAAAACGCAAGCAGGCTTAACCAAAACCAAAGACTTAAAATAATGCTAGCCTGCACTATTACCATAAAAAATAAACAGTCAACCAAAATATTTGAAAGAAAAATGCTTTCACCGTATTTGTTCTCAGAGAATCTAAAAAGTAATTGATTTCTCCATGTATTGATATATTTAAGGTTTGGTACTGTATATTATCAAACAAATCACTGCTCTCTTACTGCTCTGTTTACTTACTCCCTTTTTCTTTAGTAACTTGTTTATTTTTTTAAAAAACTGAGTTATGGTGTGTTTGCTTTGGTATAAATAAGTACACCACCTGTAATTCTGGCTTTCAGTTATTTAAAAAAAAAAAAAAAAAAAGGCAAACTAAACTCAAAAAATGAGGTAGCCATGTTGCTATTTCAACTCTTCACACTACCCCAGCAATCCCAGCACTCTGTGTAGGAGGAGGAACATGGAGCTAGGCACTACCTGGCTGTATAAAATTTGTATGGGTATCATACAAAATATCTACTCCAGACAAGAAAACACTTCTGCGGCCACAGACTGTGCTTCAAATAGTTTATCATGTGAAGATTACCCTTCTCAGATTTGACTACTGTTTAAATCACGCCTGTAGAATTTTAGGTTGTATAGTATTTTTACCTTTTGCATAAGAAGTTTGTTTAATGACTCAGACTTAACATGCAGTAGGTTGTGCTGTGTAACTTAGATCACTTAAATTTTCTTCCATGGGAATATAGTGTTTGTTACAGTGTTCATTACAAGTTGATTTTAGTCTCTTAAGACCTCTCTTTGCTTTTGCTTTATAGGCCAGGAATTAAACCAAATCCCTTTTTTTTCCCCAAGATGTTGAAGTCCAAAACTCTAAATGCAAAACTGGGCTTTGGCATAATGGGTTTGGTTCACTGGGCCCTTAAGCCGTCTGTTGAGGGAGGTGTCGCTAAATCTGTAATGTCCCATTACAGCTGTAATGTCCCACTACAGCTTCTGCCATTGGTATTAATGAAGTAGATACAGATATGCCCTAAGTATCTATGAACAAGTTAGGATGAGCACTGATGTACAATGATAACACAGAGCTCAATGTCAACTAACCACCCCTGCACCACTTCACTTGTCCTGTAGATCCTCCAGCCTGGATGAGGTCTCTGATGTTGTGATACCAGCGGGAAACACAAAAGCTAGTTAAAGTATGAGCATACCCCAGGTGGTGACTGCACAGTATACAAGTCCTTTGTTTGTTAGAAAAGGTGTCTGTGTGCGGGGAGGAATCTGGCTGTCCATTGTCTGCTTCACATTGTCTGCGGCTTCACAGCAGGAATCACCATCAGCTGAACATATCTCCTACTGCATAGCTACTAATCTATTGCATAGCTACTAATACTGCATAGCTACTAATCTATTGCAACCCCGGGTTTTTTTTCCCCCAAACTCACTCTGCTCAAAGCATTTACAGTCTAAATACTTTACTTAAATTGCAAACAAAAATGGTTTTCTGCTGCTAACTTTCTCTTACGGAAAGGAAAACACCAATGTTTCTCTTTGCCATTTGTTTTCCATTTGTCCCATGGAATCTGACCTGCTGATGCTCTACTGATTTACTCTGCCTTCAATATTTTGGTGACTCCCATGTCTAGGCTTTGGAGTGAAGTGATAACCTGAGTTCAAACCTAAACCGCCTCACTGCAGCTTCAAGCTCAACGAACTGACCTGGCATGACTGAGAACTCCCAGCTCTCTGCAGTACCCTGTACTGCTAATCCAGTCATGGTGTGGCTTGAGTGCTGGCCATAGCTACCTTTTCTCAAGCTATGCCAATCAAGCATCCACAAGTCAGGCTGGCTTTGCACTGAATGCGTACCTTAATTTGTGTACTGATTTCCAGCCCTGCCACTGAAGCTACATGAAGGGTTTCTGGCAAGGGAGGAACCCACCTCAAAGACAATCGCGTTGTGAATCCTTGAGGCTGGCCTTTAGCTTTGCCATCTGCTCTTTGCCTTCATTGGCTACCTTCCCAGCGCCTGCACCCTTCTGCATGCCTCAGAGAGGAACTACTGAAGTTTATAGCAGCATTAACTCATCAGCTGGAAACCTGCCAGGCTGCCTACATTTTCACTACAGTCTTCTGAGCCCTGACTCCAGAGGGTGCTTAGAGATAGGATCCATGGTCAGAGGCAGTATGCTACACAACTGTTTTGTGATGTGCTAGGATCCATTTGGGGTGCTGTGCACAGATGCATTAGGGCTTGCATATCTACTGCAAACTGCCTCTACGAAGCAGGGAAAAAATGTCCCTTGCTTTTGTTTATCTCATTGTTAGAGGTACTTACGTGCCTGTGGAACAAAAGCAGAGAATCCAAGCACAGAGCACATGAAGTATCAAAAATCAAGATCTACTGCACGACCAGTGCTATTAGTTTCTCACAAAGGTGATAAACCTCTGCAGAATTGATGACGTGCCTAGCTTATTTCTAGTTAGCAGAGCGTGACAACTTTGTGCAAGGACAGTAGGATTNGGGGGGGGGAAGTCAGCAGAAAAATCACTAGACATTTGCTTTTATTATTGACAACAGGACAAAACCTGTGCACTTCCAGTGACTTTTTTAATAATTGCTGTTACTGTTGTTGCTTGAAATCACAGAACCTGTATATTTTCCAGGATGATTATACTACAAAACCTGATTAAAATACAGTTTTTAAATGAGGGGAAAATCACTTCCTGATGAGCTTTCCTTTAACATTGTCATTTAAATCCAGTATCACAGATAGCTTGGTCAAACTGGTCCTCAGGAGGTCACTTAGTCCATTCCCTGCTTAGAGATAGAATCAACTGTCTCAACTTTGTTCTTAAAAACCTCTGGTGATGCAGATCCACCACCTGCTTACACATACTGTCTTTACGGCAATTTAAGTTGCTCTCCATGACCACTAGACAGGACTAGCAACAATTGCCTTATTTCCTTTGCAGCAACTTTCTTCTATATCCAAAGATATATTTGGATATATTCCATTCCAAATCCATTCTTTCTTTCTTTCCCCTAATCTGTATTCTTTCCAGGCAGCCCACATCACTTTGCAGTGTGCGTACAACTGGGCAAAGTACTCCAGCTGTCCTTTACTAGTGCTGAAGTGAATGGGATGGCTTTAGATACCATGTCTCCAACACTTTTTTTTTTTTTCTTTTTTTTTTTTAAATACATCCCCCTATTGTGACTCTTATTCTATTCTTTTCTCTTGCTGTGGCCTCATATTGTTGGCTCCTGGAAAGCACATGATGCTCAGAGTGGCTACACCTTCTCTGAAGAACTGCTCCTCATCCAGTCTTTTTTTCCCCATGGATTTGTGCAGCTGATTAAGCCTACTGAAGTGCTGTGCCTTGCAGTTCTCATTATTAAATTACATGCTATTTTTAAGGTCACTTCCTGTATTTGCCCACGTCACTTTGCATTCTAGTCCTGTCCTCCAATGTACCTACAACCCCCTCCTCTCCGCTGTTACCTGCAAATGCAATATTTATATGCTCTAGTCCAGTATCCACATCAATAATGAATACATCAATTACTAATGACTGCAGGATGGTCCTCTACAGACTCTCTCTACAAATTCTTCCAACCTGAAAGCGACCCACTGGTAACTACAGGTCACCGTGGTGTTTCATCAAGGCAATCTCTCCCCTCATTTTTTTCTGAAAGTGATGCTTACAACAGTAGTTTCAACACTGCCAACTAAATCTGTATCTGAGTTCCTAAAAGATCTGGCCAGTCTGTCTTACAGTAAGTGCTATAAAATTAACAACTGCTTCAGCCACAGTTCTGAACTAGATAACAGTATAGTGCACTCTCTGCACAGGGAAAATTAATCCAAATTAATGCAAGCAGGCTAGGACTCGTTTATCCCTAGCAGTTACTGGCTCAAAGTAAGGCATCAATTTAAAGTTACAGCATAGTTCCTGGCTAGCTTAATGGTATGCATGCTCCTGTCCTAGATGGCAGCTCCTTGCTCCTGCCTCCTTAGCCCTCAACTCAGAAAAGATGCTCAAGATATTTTTCGTGATGTCTGTATCACCTGTTTCAAAATGTTCCACATCTATGCAAACCCTAGTTACACCAGCTCCAGGAAATCTCCACACATCAGTTTTATATGAAGTAGTCAACCCATTTTAAATAAAGGGTTTAATGTAGTTTAGCCGATTCTCTTATATTTGCACTTTGTTAATTAAAATTAGGTGTCCCAAGTCTGTAAAAGTAAAGATCAAACCAAAGAGGAGTAACTGATACACACAGATAAATCAGTCTGATGGGGAAGCATTCAGTGTGCTAGGACCTTGCCATACATACTGTTTATCACAAATTAAATATGACAGGGTGGCAGTGGTGAGCAACGCACAGTTTGAGTGTAAAAAGAAATATATATATACATGGCATATTTTAATCAGTTTTGTCACAGAGCCTAAAGGGCCTTTGTACAGTTATACAAACGGATATTTGAAAAGCAGATTTGTCCTTAAGTCTAAGGACACATTACTTTACAGTTTTTACAAATTTTTGCACAACAGTGCTTAAAGAATTGTTTAAAACACTGGTCTGGCTCGGGCTCTTCTATTGTTTCCAGACAAAACTTGGACATAATGAGGGTCAGTTCTCTAAGACCAGTAGCTGAGTGAAAAGCGTTTGAATTATTTCTCCAACTCTAGAGTAGACAGACAGCGATTAATTTTTTTTTTTTATTTTGACAGTAATGCTAATGAAAACTGGTGAAAGATTTATAGGACCTTTTGACTAACACAGAGACATTTAAGAGCATGTACGACAGCACTGTGGACACTGCTTACACAAGTGCCTAGCCAGCAAATCTGTAGGCATGAAAACTTACTCCCGTGAGTAGATATGTTGATTTGTGTTGCATAACCCTGTCTTAATTATGCCACTGAGATTACTTGCATGAGAAATTCACTGTGTGGGGGTTGGTAAAAAACCTTGGTTTATAGCTTGCAAGAGGTCGATACTAGCACAGGGAAAAAAAAACTTGAGGCACTTTGAGTTAGTAGATCTGTCATCTACTCTCAACTGAAAAGAAAGTAATTTAAATATTCTCACAATTCAAAACATTCAGGAGTTACACAATCTTCCACTGTTGCATTTTTTTAATAAGAGCATGTTAAATAACAGTGCACTCTAGCTCTACTTTAACACTTAAATGTTTTACTGAAATGCCTTTCTAAATTTGTTTCATCCCTACTCCTTAAGCACTTTCACTGACTACGGGCAAATAAGGTAAAAGCCACTCTGCACACATAAAGATGGCAGAATCAGACCGTTACTACAAATGGACAGAAATACAAAAATACCAGACTTCTGATTGCTGCGCTAAACTGTACCACTCCTTCCTACTCTGACCTAGACTATACTCTTCTGGTAAGAAAGAGGGAGGGAAGAAAGAGAATGGAAGAAAACACTTAGTAGAAATAATTCTAGATAAATCAAGGCTATCACTAGATAAACATATCTTTAAATCACTGCGAGCCACTGATTTACATTCAGCAACTAACAATGAAGGCATTGCTTTAGAAGGAACCACAGGACTATGTTCAGAGCTGGACAATACTAAAAAGTAGTATTTCAATATTCGCTTGAGAGCTACTTCAGACATGTTCTTACAGGAGTTGTGAACCCTCTTCATTGTATATTTGTAACTGCAACTGCAAACTTCTGTATAGGGAAGGAAGTGTTAGAAATAATCGTGTGGGTTTGTGTTCTCAGAACCATTCTGCAAACTTCAGCTTTCTTTTCTTGTAGAACGCATTTATTGCACTCGGTGGTGAGAAAGTGCTGGGCAGGGAGAGACAGTAAAAAGTATAATGTAACTACCAGAAGATACATTATCAAGTAGAGTTTGGGTGACGTTTTTTAAATTTTACTCATTCAGCTTCAACACAGGCATTTTTGCACATACTCCTAATATACTATCTCTTACCTTAATCAACTTCTCCTTCTATAGGGAACTATTTAGTGTTCACAGTTGGGGTTTTCACTGCAGAGGTGAAAACAAGCAACACTGACATCTTTTTTTTTTCCTCAGTGAGACTCAGTATTTAGCAATAGGAAGACGTTTGCCCAATAAGAAATTAACAGAATAAACATAAAACTGGGGGACTGCCACTGATCCGAAAAGTCCACAGCTTGACTGGGAAAAAAAAAATAGTACATGTGAAGACTTGGGCACACGTTTGTGCTACTGTATAGGGGCCTGACATTTGACTGCATTCAGAATATTCTTCCTCCTACTGATTTCAAAAAAGCAACAGAACTAACGCCTGGCTTTAACAAAGGAGAGATGGAAACTTATTACATTTGAGAGACAAAGGAATGGATTGACTTATTCATATCCTGGTGTGTCTGACAAAATGCTTTGTGTGAACAATGCCTAGTCTGAAGGAAGGGAGGAAAAATCCAGCAGAGTTAGTTTGAATCACCTATTTAAACCGTTTAAGCAAACTTGGATGATATTTTTTTTTCTTCCCTTCCCCCCCCCGCCTCCCTGGGGAGTACTATGGAGTAATCACATGAATCTGCTTCACTTACTGACTGGAGCAGTCACCTCCATGGCAGAACTGGAGCAAACCACAGCTGTGCAGTAACATCTTCAACAGGCACAACTGTTTGCAGAGTAAACATTTGCCTATAACCTTACTGTAGATAGAGTATGTTAACAAAAGGAAGGGTTCTACCAGCTTAGCTGCGGCGCCTTCCTCGCTAACACAAGGCTGCGCTAGCTCAAATCCAGTGCTACCTCTGCACGTGGAAGAGCCTGCACCACCAGCACAATTGTTCATTGCTCCTCATTGTTTCAGACAGCTCAATTGAAAGAGCTTAAATTGCTGGTCTGAAGAATACCTTCACAATATTGCTTTAAATACATACTGCAATGCTTCCCCACTGATGGGGTAATAACCACAGTGAGACAGTTACAAACATCTGGATTCATGGGTCCATAACTAAACGAGTAATAGCATTCGTCTGCCAGGGTTTTGCAGGCATTTTTCTTTGTGTCAAACTCCAGACTGTGGGGTTGGGTTGGCAACACTCTGCAGCACAGAATTAGCCCAAGATGTGGCAGTAATGAAAGGGACAAATGCAGTCCTTAGGAAGCAGAAGAATCCTGTATTAAAACAAACCCCCTACATGTCTTGCTCCCATTGTGCTCAGTACACATACTTTGAAGTGTTATTTTAAAATAAGTAATTTTAAAATGAACTACTCATAAATTATCAACCTACTTGTAAGCCTAGGAGAGGCTACAAACAGCAAAATCATCAACTGCTACCTTTTGTAGTATTGCTCAAGAAATCATATTAGCATACAAGGCCTGAAAATAAATAGTAATTGAGATAGTAATCCCTATTAAGGAAAATCTTTTCAACAGACCTGTCAGGTCAGGCACTCACTAGCTAGAGGATGAGACAGAGCAGGGAGCCTTTGGGATGATCCAAGCAGCTCTCCCTTGGTAAGAATTCCCATTTCCCAGCAGCTACAAAGGAGGAAAGTTGTCTCTCTGACCAGTGCTCTAAGGCACGTGTTTTGTCTGGCCTTTCTTTTTTTTTTTTTTTTTTTTTTTTTAACCACTTGCTTTCAGATGTCTGATCTTTAATTTAACAAAGAGAAGAGATTAAAGCCAGCAGACAGAACAGACTATAAAATGCTTAAATTCTCCCAGTTGCATGGGAAAGATGCACTAACTTAACTCACCTCTTTTTAAACCACATGAATTAAGCTCTGAGAGGATACACTGATTTTGGTGTTTGCTTTCATTTCCTACAAAGTTTATACCAAACTGGATTTGTTGTAAAATGGGTTGTAAACTATAAACTAAACTGGCATGGGTGTTGCTAAATTTACTTAATACTGGGTTGAACTTCAAAAACTTTCCCATGAAGATGAACAATGATTAATTTTGGAATGGAAATGAGGAGGAGTGAGGAAAGAAGACAGGGAGTACATATTTTTGCTATTGTGGATCAGCAAGGCAGCCAGGAACAGCTAAAGGAAGCTGCTATAAATCACGGCACCCCTGGGAACAGCTTCGCTTGTGCCAGCCCTAAAATGCAGGAAGTACAATGAGCGTCGGAGCTGGCTGTGCCCTGCCCCACCTGAACTGCAGCCTCCAAGTTGGGCAGGTCAGAACAGCAGCCTCAGATATAACCTGAACTACAGAGCAGTGACCTCTGATCTAAACAGTTTTATGCCATGAACTCAAAACAGTTATTCCAGATATGTCAAACCCATTTAAGAGCATCTCTGCAGGCCAGATTTACCACGCATTACATGCAAGATCTTTGCAGCATTTTCCTGAGAATGTATAATGGTGGGGTTTGGCACACTTCCATACCTTGAAGTATGTATAAGCGCTTGGCCATGGTTTGAAATTGAGCTGCCTAGGAGCAATAGGGCCAAGACCTTTTTAGCTTTGCTTTATGCTATTAAAAGCACAAAAGAAATTAAATACAGCACACTGCACCAAGTAGCGCAGCTTTGAGTTAAGCCAGCAAAAGCAAGAAAAAACAGGATCAGATACCTGTGTCCTCAGTTTACCTATCTGTTCTAGTGCTACGGTGCATGTTGGACAGTAACTGACTCGTTTCAGGCTCTTCTGTTGGACAGGAGAAAACATGAGGAGAAAGCAGTACATAATTTCCCTCCAACATCTTTTAGTGGCTTAAGACTAAATCTAATTTTATTGTTTTCGATGTTCTATCTCTCTTGGAAATCACACCGAAATCACAGGAATTTAGAGTATTACTGTATGTTAAAGAGTAAAGCTATCAGCATAAAGATACTAAGTTTTATACTTGGTACCCCCAAGATGCAGTCTATATTCACTGCTCACAAACATGACAACGTGGTGCATGACAACATGATTTTTCTAACAGTTCATTGTCCAATTAACAGAATCAGAAACCAATCTCTACTGTTGAGACAAGCAAGCAAAAACCTGCTACTTAGACATTTTTACTGTGCCTGTCATTCTGCTACCCCAGTGCCTAAAATAGAAGTCAATGTGCAGCCCAGGCCTGCTCAGCACACCCAGGAATGGGGCTCTCCTGGGGCTCTGGCATTTTTATAAAACAGATGTTATAGCAATAGATGTGACTGTGGGAAATTTAACTGCAGAGGAAACCTACACCTCTTTTGCATGAGAATCACAGTGCAACCAGTCCATGTGATTTTAAAGTAGCTAAATCAGCTTCAGGTCACTCTGATGGAGCAACTCCACATGCAGTTACACTGGCAGGTGAGAAATGGCAGCAGCCATCAGTGTTTAACATGATACGGGAGAGTTCAACATACTCTTCAGTATTTGTACTGTATCCTGTTTAAGTAACATTTACTGTTTTATATGTGCCATTATCATATTTAAAAAACTGCTGATTTTTTATCATTTACGTAACTCAGTAACCAGAAGGACTATCAACATCGAAGAGCATCAGTTGGCACTTGTATTCTTGTGAAGCCTGCAACGTGTGGACTGCAAATGATAAGGGTGTGCTCTAGAACTGGAAGAGAAGCAACTTTGCATGAAGAAATCTCTTTGGGAGAACTTACGATACAAGGTTTTTTATTTTTAAAGCACACGTGAATAGGCTCAATTTATACAGGCTTTTAAATTTTTTTTTACAAATTCTTTTTCTTTTACAAGAAATGTAACAAGTAGCTTGTTGCTACAAGCAATGAAGAGGTGTCATATGCCTGCTGTGTCAGTCTGTTGCCTAATCTGTGCTACTACACCCTATAAGAAAGCGTGTTACAAGCTTCAACTGCTCTGCACGTAACACACAGCTGCATTTACCTCCTGGTACCAGAAAGGCCCCTTCTAACAAGTCAATTCCAATGTAACGGTAATCCTTCAGGCACTGAAACTCTGTTCATCCTGAAAACCCAGGACTTCTGTTACAGAAGCCAACATCCCTTGTAAATATTTTTTATTTTGCAAAAGGTAAAAATGCACTCATCATACAGTCGCTATTGAGTAAAAGGGTTAAATTCCTCTTAAAAAATACTTATGGGAACAGAAGCACTGACTTCCTCACTGGCAAAAAAATAATCTTTTCCCCTATGCTCTGTAGGGGAGAAACTTGAATAATTTTAGACACATTGCGGGGTTTTCACCATTCTCAACAGCATTCCTGGGCATCTGGTAGTACCAGCGCACAAGAAAAACTCTCTGCAATCCTCTTGTGCTAATATGAGAGGAACATGCTTTCCCAAGGAGCTAAATATCAGATGGTATTGGAGAGTGTGAGGAGGGAGGCTTCTCTTTCTAAAAGCCAAGCTGTAACTTGCTGTACCTGAAACTGCTACAATTATCTTTTTAGCAACTATAAGGCAAAGTGTTGGTGTTCTATTTCATTTAAATACTTTCTCTCCTACCATGCCCCCTTTGAGGGCCCAAGCACAAAGCGCATGACCAACACAGAACTAGACCCCAGTAATTCATTAAAAGTTCTTTAAAACAGTTANACCCAAACCCAACAGGCATTTGCTCTCTCGACAGAGCTTGTCTCTATTGAAGAGGGAGAGCCACTGACCCTGCATGCAAATACATCAGACTGCCATAGGCAACCTACAGCACAGTCCTCAGGGTAAGACGCCTTTACCACAAATTCAATAAAACACAGCTCTGGTTAGTCCCTGCTCTCATGGACTAGTCAGATAGGAGAACAACTCACATTTTACTGAATTCACAAGACCTGCACCAAACCTTTCCAACTATTCAAAAAGCCAAACAATTCCAACATAAAATCAGAAAGCACTTCCAGCATTTCTTTAAACGTGTACAAGGCTCGCTGTTACATATGAGCTATTAATCTGAAGATACCTTGCAGCTGGAAATCTTACTAAGACGCACCAAATGAAAGCAACATTATTTAAATGTAGCTTTACTGCAAATCTGAACACTGGATGCTCACAGCTAATGAGAATTTTTATGCATCCTTTAAACAAAAACAAAACATGCAAAAGATCTAAAGAAATTAGCTAGCTATGCTACTATTTAACTTTCCTACAGAGATCAGGTGCTCCAGTTATCGTCACTTGATCTAAGACTAAATCACTCAATCTTCCAAGCTTACAATTTCATTTTCTAAAACCTACCAAACAGAAGTGTCTCCCAAGCTGGGAACTTCCTTAAAAATATTCTCTATCGAGAGACTACAACTTTGACCAACAGACACATAAATTTAAAGGCAATACTTCAGCTTATCTAACTGTTAAGCAACACACTAAGAGAAAGCATATAAAAATCACATATGGTTCTTTACTTTTAGTTCAGAATGAAGTGATAACTCTATAAACCTGGCACTCAAAAAGCCAGTTCAAACTACATGCAGACATGTAGTTGAAAGCTTCAGCGTATTTTGAAGTTCATACAATTAATGTTTCACGAAGGCAGTGACCAGCTACGAAAACCACACTGAATACACTTTACTATGTACATCAATCACTAATGACTACGCCTCCAACATGCAGACAAAATAGCAAACTTCAATACCAAACCTTCCCTGTGCTTGTTCAATCTGCTGTACGCAATTTTTGTCTAGCAGTCACCGGTCGTAAACACTAAGTTTCCCATTTGTTAGCCTGAGCAGGTTAATCTCCTACCACCGTCCACAATTTAAGAAGCTGTTACATACCTGCAGTTAGGAGGAGGATCAAGGGTTATTTCAGCTAGCTCCTTCTGGATTCTGTTGGTGAAATGAGAACAGACACAAAGCATTTGAGATAGTCTATAGAATAAATCAGGGAATTACACTGCCCTCTACCACCATGCAGTTAAATGCAAGATTGGCTTTGCCTTCAGTAATGCTAACATGGCTGCTTCCTCTTTGTTCTCAGAGGCATAACCCAAATCCCACAGCTGAGAAACTTTGCAGCTTTTTTCCTGCTCCACGCTGCGGGTAAACAGAACACTTACAACTGAGTTGGGTAGAAATTTCCCACAAGTATTCAGAAAAGTAACTCTTTTCCACATCCAAGCACTTTTTACCAGAGAGATTTTCTTTTCAAGCTAATATGCAAATGAGGCAAGGGGGGGGGTGCTGCACAGGCAGATTTGACAATGACTTTAAACCAGCGCTACAGACCTGTGACTGAGGCTGAAGAAGTGAACCGCGCTGGCAGCAGACACACTCTTTTCACAATATTTTACCTACTACTTCGCAGTGTGTTTAAGAAGTGGATTTGCAGATCTGCCAGGCTGTCTCTGTTACTGGAATAATCTCTCTGGATCAACTTTGCTTCTCTCCACACCTTCTGCTGCCTTTCCTCCCCCAGCCTTATACAGTAGCTGTATTTACATGATAAAAAGTGATATAACAACTTGAAATACTCTCTGCTTAGTTTTACTCTATTACAGCCATTCCCAAGGTGTTTAGATCTGGAAGAGGAATACCGAAAACTTTTTGTCAATTTAATAGTTTATTCAGGTACACAAGAAGTGTAATTTCAAAAGATGCATGGTAAGTTCCTCTAAAAATATCAAATAAGGCTTCTCTTCAGAAGAGGACCCACACGAGCGAGACCGTGAATTTCATGTGAATAACAAGTGTTAAAATACGAGCTAACAGAAACTGCTCCACACGCCCTTGCGCTAGTACCAATAAGTTCAGTCAGACTACTGAACTATTTGAGATGTACGGAATTCGACTTGCAACAATTAAGCGAAATAACAGCAAAAGGGGAAAACTCAGTCTCGAAAGCCTGCATCTCGGGCTTTTCAAAAAAGGTAAGTAATAACAAATTACAAAGCCTACACAGTAGTTCCAGAACTTTTCTTTCTTTAGCCAGTCCTATTTCAAAGGGCTTCTTTAACAAGCTCAAAAGTCATCAAAGCCACCCAGTCATACTCTGCAGCAATTTTACCACATTTCAAAAAGTATTTACTGAATTTAAGTCCAATAAAAAATTACTAAAGTGTTCCTAAAAGTCAGAACTACAGTATTGACGCTGAATAAGCAGAACTTGGAGCTACTACAGCTACTCTACAGCTTTTCTTGCTCCAGGATATTTGTAAATGTTTGTAAAGAAAAGCAACTCCAGGGAAAGGACTGGAAAGTTATGTTTCATCTCTGAAGACCACTGGAATCAAGGGATTTAAAGTTCGCTTATTTCACACAGCTGAACTTAGAGAAAATTCTCAGAGTGCACGTCTTAAGAGCTGCACTGCCAGTAATCTTATACGAAAATAAAAATGCAACAGATACAACTAAACAAGGTTCCTGAAGACTTTGATATTTAAAGGTAGAGGCTACCTGTAGAACCCCATGGTTTGAATCTGCAGATCCTAAGGGAGAAAACCCGCCTAAGTTTCTCCTGAAAGAACTGCGGAATGAACCCATTACTTCAAGGTGTGTAAGGCTCTCCCGTGCATTGACATGAAAAGCTAGTCATAAGGCCCACAGAAGCCACCAGGGTTTTGTGACTTCTTTAATTAAAGAGCATTGCTCATCATCAGTCTACAGACCACAATAAAATACACCAGGAGGACTCCACCCTCTACCAATCAGGCATGGAAACCTAACTCTGAAAAAGACAGCCGAAGCTGACGCTTTCGCACGCGTTTTTGCAAATACGAAACGTATTTAGGTGCCCCCCCCCCCCCCCCCCCCCCCCCTATTCTTCTCAATACCTGTACTTTCNCCCCAGCCAGCCTGTAAGCTACCAAGTTCTCAAACGACTCTTCAAAAGACACATGAAAAGTCTGTGTAATTATTACCCCAATAAGACTTGGATTAATGAAGATAACTGCCTGGCAGGCTCCTGCACTACAAAAGTTGGTACCTCGCTCTTTTCCACATAGCTTTACAAGAAGAACCCCTCTGCCTTGAAAAGTGCAATGCAAGTATGGTGACTCAAAATACTCTGCAAAAACACTACGGAATGTTTTACTGTCCCCTTTACCTTTTAGCACTAGTAGATAGCTTAGCAGTAGTTTTGCTGGATAGTTTGGTGTTCTTCTTCTGCTGGGTGGCAGAGGGTTTTCGTTCTTCTTGCTCTTCGGGTTCAGGCGCAGGTGGATCCCTCTGATCGGCATCTGAACTACCACTGCTGGTACTTGGACTTTCATCGTCTGACCTCTGCCTATCACTGGACATCGTGGGGAACTTTTTTGGGGAAGGAGAAGAAAAGAGGCAGAGTTAATACAACAGGCAGGACTCTCTCTTGCCATCCCCCAAGTTCCAGAGAACGCTCGAATCGGTGACAACTCCGTTTCTCTGAGGAATTAACCAAAATATACTTCTTTGTCTGGTCCCCAAGGGCTGCAGTTTGACAGCTACAAAGCAATATTTACACTTCTGAAAATACAGATATTTCCAATTTTTAAACCCACTCGCATTTTTTTCATACTTTAAACAATATGCCAATTGTCGACTTTGTTCTAAGGCATGAGACAGATTTAGCAGGGTACATAGGCAATGAACATTAATAACTTATGACACATTGCAAATAACAGACCTCACTGAAAATGTTTTTTAAAAAGTCACTAATGCCCTGTAAATATTTACACTGGAGCAGAGCAGTTTATTGGGTCCAAACGCCAGACCCCCCCTCTCCCCGAGAAAATGTATTGCCAATAACACTTGGGTTGATTTCAGATGGAAACGTACACTTGCTCTGTGCATTTAAAGGGCTGGGCTGGGGAGGGAGGGGGGAACGAGGGGTTTTTTTGTTGTTGTTAGGTATTTTTTTTTAAAAGGGAAAAACCCCAAGATGCATTTAAAGCAACTCGGGCGGCAGCAGCCCCGGTTATTTACATGGCCAGCAGCGAGAACTGCATTCGGCCACCACAGAGCTGCCGGAGGGGGAAGAAGCATAATTCAAACTGCACCTTCTGCACGGCTCTCCCCGCCGCCGCTCCCCGCGCAGCTCCACCAGGCAGACCGACATTTTTCCGCCGACCGGGGCGGGGGGGGCGGCGGGAGGAGGGGGCTGCC
>WAAD01009727.1:1896-14386 GCA_013389945.1 Fregata magnificens | reverse complement strand
CTGCGCCCCGGTGGGGGCCGGGGGGCCTCCACGACCCCCGGCCTACCTCAGCCGCCCCGGCCTCGCACCTCAGGCCTCGCACCTCAGGCCTCGCCTCACGCCTCGCGCCCGGTGCCAGGGTAGGGACAGATGCTGGCCACCGACACAGGAGTGGGACCGTTGGTGGCTTCTCACCCCGCCATTACCTCCCTCACGTGATCCCCTCCAAAAAATCTCTGCTCTTGGCACATCTTCACACACGGCAGCTGGAGAAACTCCGGTGTCTGGTGTGGTGGCTCTGTGGGAGCCCGAGCCGCGGAGTGGTGGCCCTGGCTGGCCGGCCAGCCAGCCAAGCCCTGCACAGGGCTGAGGAGACCCAACCTGCCGGCAGAGCCTGCGTCATCAACACAGCGCTGTACCCCCACTGCAGCAGCGGTGCCACCCTGCAGCCCCACCACTCCTAACAGGAGTATTCAGGATTAAAAACAGAATTAGAAGTTGTTCTGTGAGCAGCCAGTGTGCCAAATTCTGAATGTTTTCAAGAGGAAAGGGGATAATGGATAGCAGTTGCAGTAGGTGTCACAGGAAGGATGGTGTAGGATGGAGATTTAGTTTATTTTCTGGCCTGTCGTGAATGCGCTGTTCTGGTGTGTACTCGAAGAGCTTTTCATGCCGTACACCTAGAGTACACTGGGTGGTAAAAGCAATCCGCCAGTTGAAATAACTTAAATATTCCAAACTTAGAGCCTGATCGTACTGGCAATAAAATCCACTTGTAAAAGAAGATTTATTCTGTCTGTGAAAAGTAGATGAGGTCATGGATAACTGGCTTCAGCAGAGAAGGAATTAACAATTACTGTAAATGTTTGTGCAATTTACATGAAATCTCAGGCTAACGTTGCTGTCCAGCACAAGGGCTTTCGCTTCGATGGCTTTTACCTCGAGGGCTTTCATTATCAACAGCCTAATGACTTAAAACTACTGTGTTTTCTTAGCTTGTGCAGGATCAAGGGGTCAGAGAGCGTATATTGTGCTCTAGAGGGAATAAACAATCGGTGTGTCAGGGAATACCCTTCTCTGGGTAGCTGAGGTTAGCTCAGTTGAAAAGTATGCTGAAGATTTGGCGAGAGAGTTGAATGATGTGATGTGGAGGAATACTGGAGGTTTGTTTGTTAAAGTAGGCTATAGAGAATTCCCAGATCACCACTACAGGCAATTTGCCCCTGAGGTATGCTGTAGAAAATTCCTAGCATAAACAGTATCTGGCATGATGAGCAATCTGGGCATAATTAGTCAAAAGGAAGCATGGCAATATCAAAAATCTATCAGTCAGCACTGAGAGCCTTTTTTTTTCTTCTCCCCCCCCCCATTCTGTTGATGCTGCTCAAGATGAGGCTTGCTGGAGCTTTGAAAGTCGGGATTAAGTGTTCAAATTTTTATTTTATTTCAGGTGAAAATTAACACAGGTGTCAAAAAAAGAGTACTGGAAGAGTGTGCGTCTACAGAATGAAAGTAAGTAGATTGGTCAAGAGTTGCACACCATGTCAGCCACTACACGTTGTGTGGCTTCTGTGGCTTTCAGGATACAAAGTGAAAATAAAGAAAGCTCATTTAGCAGGGACTAATTGAAAAGCCAGCCTAGATTTTATTTTTTCCCAGCCTTTTTTACCTTATTAAAACATATTTACTAGAGCAACTTGTGGGTATGACAGATGTTTATTTGAATGAATATTCATTCGTTTGACATTAGGTCTCAAAGGATGACACTTTCTTCTTACGAGGTTGTATTTGCCTTTGGTATGCTTGTTATATTGTCAACCATAGAAAAAGTACTGCGCTGAGAGGTACGGTGCAGTTTGAAGGAGAGGGAGAAATGCCGATTTTAATAGCCATTGTTACAAAGCTACATATCACGATCTCTCTGGCTTTTCATATCCCTTGTGATTTGACATCAGTGTAATTTTAACTGCTGCACCCATCATGAATGCTTTTTCTCTGCCAGTTTATTGGCTACTTGAACTGTGAAAGTGCAGCTGGTCTTGCGAAGTGCAGAGCCTTCCTAAGGACCGTTCAGACTTGTCTGGACAGTCCTGGGCACTCAGGAGTGGGTGAGGCCTGCATTTTTTTCCCCAATCCATTGCCTTTGGTGTTTGTGTTTTTGTGTTTTGTTGTGGGTTTTTTGGGTTTGGGTTTTTTTTTTTTTTTTCCCCCCAAGCTCTGCTCCCAAAGGCGGTTGATGTTTTTTCAGAAGCCCAATGTCTTTTTGGGTATGTCTCCATCCATGTTCTCTCAGAGCACAGGTATGAAGTTACTGTCAGCATGCAGAGGTTTAACAGCTGCTTTGGGCTGCACAGACATCTGAAAATATTTTTCTAGGTTTAGGAATTCACAGTTCAGTCTCCTCCAGCTGACATGAAATTCTGTGATAGCAAACAACTCAATGCCTGGCACCAGAACTAGGGTGAAAGGCATTTTCCACTTCTCACAAGAAAACTATGAGGGATGGAAAAATCATTGCTTGATCTCCTTGCCCCTACCATTTTAAGGGTGTACAGATGGTAAAATAAGGCCAGCATACATTTTTCATGATTAAGAGCAGCTCAATTTAAAATACTACTTAATGTTTACAGTCGTGTACTCCATCTTCTTTATCACAAAATCATTGTTTCCTGACAGTAAATATATCTCCACCTAGCAATGCATCTTTCTGTTCTATGTGTGTTCCCATACCAGGCTGTGTTGTTAAAGCACCTGTTGGAGCTCTGCTACAACACCACAGCTGGATGGGCACAAACTGCAGAACCAGGAAATGAACAAAATATTTTTTTTAAAAGTAGATGGGGTAAAATTTAGATTGTGTTTTTATTAGTAATTAGTGTCATAGTAGCAACTAGTGCTCCTTGTAAGGTAGACCCTGTAGAAATGTCCAGCGTGTCTTTTCCAAAGATAATTAACAATTTTAACAGAGAGAGCTAGGAAAGTAGATTAGGCAAAAACCTTGGGCCAGGAAGAGATGTAGTGACTTACAGAAGCGAGTGCAGGAAGCCTGCTACAGAGTCAGTAACTGCAGCTCATCCTGTTGTGCCTTAAACTTAAAATCACTACCATAAATAGGATTATTGTTACATTGTGGTCCTATAGGTTCCTTTGCATTTATGAATGAAAAATAAGCCCCTAAAGAACAATGATCCTACTGTGTTTCAATTAATTTGTGTCCTCAAGAATTTACAAGAAAAGCAGAGGTAATTTTTTTGTCCTCAAACCAAGAAGTAAAGTAAGAGTTTCAGTGGGCAGGAACCAGCCGTTAGGAAACCACCTCCTGGTCCCTTTGTCAGCTGGTGTTTCGCCCATCTGTTGGTTTTGTATTGCCACCTTACAAATCCTGGCATGGGAATATGGTGGAGGAAGGATGGGGAGGGGGGTGGGGGGAAGAGATGAAGGCAAGAGCCAGAACACTGCTGTGCTTTAGTTGTTCTTGTTTGAGGAATGACTTTCTGGAGGCTGTTGTAGCTCAGCAATAGTCCTGAGACTACTCTAACGCAGACTGTCACGAGGTCAAGATGGTCACGAGCGGTGTTCCCCAGGGCTCAGTTCTGGGGCCGGTTTTGTTCAATGTCTTCATCAATGATCTGGATGAGGGGATTGAGTGCACCCTCAGCAAGTTTGCAGATGATACCAAGTTGGGCAGGAGTGTTGATCTGCTCGAAGGAAGGAGGGGCCTGCAGAGGGATCTGGACAGGCTGGATCGATGGGCCAAGGCCAATTGTATGAGGCTTAACAAGGCCAAGTGCCGGGTCCTGCACTTGGGTCACAACAACCCCGTGCAATGCTACAGGCTTGGGGAAGAGTGGCTGGAAAGCTGCCTGGCGGAAAAGGACCTGGGGGTGCTGGTTGACAGCCGGCTGAACATGAGCCAGCAGTGTGCCCAGGTGGCCAAGAAGGCCAACGGCATCCTGGCTCGTATCAGGAATAGTGTGACCAGCAGGAGTAGGGAAGTGATCGTGTCCCTGTACTCGGCATTGGTGAGGCCGCACCTCGAGTACTGTGTTCAGTTTTGGGCCCCTCACTACAAGAAGGACACTGAGGTGCTGGAGCGTGTCCAGAGAAGGGCAACGAAGCTGGTGAAGGGTCTAGAAAACAAGTCTTACGAGGAGCGGCTGAGAGAACTGGGGCTGTTTAGCTTGGAGAAGAGGAGGCTGAGGGGAGACCTTATCGCTCTCTACAACTACCTGAAAGGAGGTTGTAGGGAAGCGGGTGTTGGACTCTTCTCCCAAGAAACTAGTGATAGGACGAGAGGAGATGGCCTCAAGTTGCATCAGGGGAGGTTTAGATTGGACATCAGGAAGAATTTCTTTACCGAAAGAGTGGTTAGGCATTGGAACAGGCTGCCCAGAGAGGTGTTAGAGTCATCAACCCTGGAGGTGTTCAAAAAAGGTATAGACGTGGCACTCCAGGGCCTAGTTTAGGAGTCATGGTGGTGTTAGTTGACAGTTGGACTTGATGATCTTAGAGGTCTTTTCCAACCTTAATGGTTCTATGATTCTATGAGGCCTGGAACTTGGGGTGCTTAGAGGAGTTTTCAGGATATCTTTACTTTCTCTGGATCTTTATGTGCTTGAATAAAGCCAGGAGGAGAATTTTACCAACTGTATTTTAACACAGGAGTTAGCTACTTAGCCAGGGTTCTTTGTAGTGTTGAACACTGGTGTATCTAAATCCACAGAAAAATACTTAACAGACATTAAAGCACTACAGATATTAATTAATCTTTATCGTAATCCTATGAAGAAGATAGTAAGTTCTACTGTGTAGTATACATTGTATTTGACAGTTGTTTTTTTACACACTGAAGGACTAAATGGTCAGTTGGGTACCAGTTTTTAATGAGCAGATTAGCGTTAAGCACTTAAAAAACATAACAGGTAAATCCATGTTTTTAAACCACAAAGTCATGTGGAAATGTTCTTATTTCAGTGTTCCCATGGAGTCCTTCTGTTCTGTTGTGTAAGTTCTTTCCTTGTGTGTGGATTATTGATGCAAGAAAAAAACATAATGGGCCCTTTGGAGTTCCTGTAGTCATTCATGTGAATCCAGTGGCTGTGCATGTCAAACGAGTATCGGTGCTTTAAAAAAATCCATACTTTTTTGTTGAAAGCAGCTTGTATTAGCCAGCTTCTAACCTCTATAATTTTCATTTTACTTGGAAAGCTGTAAGAAAAGTGCGAAAAATTAAATAGAGAAAATTCAGATGGGATGGGTCTGTCTACTGGAGAATAGTAATTTGTACTTCATAAGGGTATTTCTCTCTATAAATAAGCATTATTTCAGTGAGTATTCATCTGCAAGCAATGTCATGAAGAGAATTTCTTTTTCCTTGACATTTTAATTGAAAAAATATCCTTGATGTATATATATGCTTAGTTTCAGCTTGCTTTAGCGCAGATTTAATTTTTAGTACGGTATTATGAATGTTTGACTATAGTAGAGTAAAATGCAAATACTGGCAGACTTTTGCCTGTAGCAAAGTGTGAGAACGATAGGTCTATAAGCAACTCCATAAACTCCATAAAACGATTTTGTGGTGTATATTCGACAGTATAGTGTGTAAATCATAAGTTAGGGAGAACTTGGCTTTGCAGATACAACCCTGGCAGACCAGCATTCTCAGAAAAATTTCAGTGTGATAATCTGCCCCGTTTCTGCACACGGGGTATAGTAAAATAACGCTGTCATTCTCGGTGTGTGGTATTCTGCTATGAAAGTAGTAGCTGTTGCAGTGAATAACGTTGAAGGCCTAGTAAACTTCTCATCTGCCTGTTACAAATACAGATATTCCACCCCTAAACCAGCTCAGATTAAATTATCTATAAGTATATAAACAAACATATATCTTAGTGCTATCAACAGACTGCTTAGACTGGAAACGTTTGGCTCCATAAAACCTTGGGCTCCGAAAGACCAAAGTTTGAGTGAAAGCAGAAAGTTAATAGGCTGGTAGTAATAGAGCTAATATCCTCGTTCATGCCAGGCAGAAGGCGGCAAGATAATTGTAAAGTCAAACTCACTTGACCGAGCTGAGGTCAGAAAGAAACATACACATGGGGCAGGCATTATTCATAAGCTGATTGATGTTTTTAAAAAAAAAATAAAATAAAATTTACATGACTAAATTGGTCCATCCTGAGGGTGTTATTAAAAAAAACAAGGATCCTGGACAGCTCCTTACTGCTTCAGTCTGGCTAACCTATTTCACTGGGGTTAGGTGGGTAAAAGATTTCCTTCATCACCTTTAGGGCTGGCGACAATTGGCACAAACAGCTTTATCTGGCTTATCAGCAGTTTGACATGTCGGCCCCCAACAGGCTCTTCAAATTCTGGTTTCTGACATCCCATCGAAGAGGGAGGAACTGACCAGCATTTAAAGAAAATCTTACAAGTCCTTGAGAGCAGTCACACCCTTTAGTGATGAGTCACGGTGCTTTACATTTGCCTGCCTGGAAAGCCTGTGACACTTCTGAATGCACCCTAATTATAGGGTAAGGCCCATACATATTTCCCATTATCATGTCTGCGCTGGATAAAAGGCCAGCCTGGCTGATTACCTGTTCTACAATAAAGAAGTAATACCTTTTTTAGTGTATAAAGATCAGGATTACCAAAGACTCCTGTGGATTAGCTTTGTGGCATCTTGCTTTTTGACTAGGAACATTACTGTCTGCATTTATCCACTCCCTTCCTGCTCTAGGAGCCCTAACCTCCCACAGAGTGACAGGGAAGACAGGTCAGGGCCCAGTCGTGATAAATCACCACTGCAAATAACTGGGCAGGGTTGATCTTCCACAGCCTGGACTACCGAGCTTGCTGGGCAGTCTCTGCAATAGGAGTAGGTGTTGCAGCTCCCAGCAGTCTCTCTTGTGCCCTGGTCAGTGGGAGTTGTTCCCATAGCAGTTGCAGCAGGAGCAAATGGATGTCAGGAATGGATCTCCATGGTGGTGGTGAGGGCTGAGAGCAAAGGACAGCCCTGGCTGAAGAGCTTTCACGTATTTGCTCTGTTACCTCCCCTAATGGAGCAGTCACATCCAAGTGGAGAGCCTGGGTGGTGCTGCCTTAAATAATTGTAGCTAAAGCCATCTGAGATGGAAAGTCAGGCCCTGGAGATACACTGGAAAAACTCAAGGGCAAGAATGGATTGAATCCTGCAGGGTAGGTGGAGGGTTTTTGTTTGTCATTGAGCATGTTGAAAGGTTTCTCTGAGGTATTTGAGTGGTGAAGTGGTGCAGACTTAGAAATGAGCTGCTTTTAGTGTTACAGTCATTTTTATCACCCCCATCTGTGTGATGTAAAGATGTGACTATCTTCTACTAGCTCTTTTAGTATCACCAGCCAGAAATCTTTGCACAGGAAAGAAGTTATGATTAGCAGGTGTGAGACCAGTCTGATTTTAGTCTTGTCCCATGGTTTCAACAATAAGCTCTTCTTTCAGCTTTTGACTCTTTTTATAATGAGCATTTCCATTTTACACTTTTGAGCAACATCCTCCTTCCAAGTGAGAACCGAACCTGGCTCCCTCTGGAGTCCCTCATTACTGCTAGGCTGGCTGGGTAGCAGCTGATGGATGAGTGTCCTTCCTGGCCAGCCACGTGTGCTGTCTCTACTCCACTCCCAGCAGAGAACAAGAGACCAAGGATGTTCTCCGTGCCCCTGCAGAGCACAGCTGCACTGCCGAGTGCAGTTATCCCTCAAGTTGCTTTTGTCTTAAATAAATACCCATTGTGTCGTTTCCCTACCTTTATTCACATGTATGTCAACAGACTGTTGTGTGTTTTCCAATGCAGTAATCCCAGCTGCTACTGGAGCCCTCCTTCACAATGCAACGTGGCACCGCAGTGCGTGCTTCTACTTAGAATGTTTAATAAATATGTAAATTAATCTACTCTCTCTCTTCAGGTAGGAGAGTTGTATGACTGCACTTGTATATTGCTGAATATGCTATTCATGAGGATGGCACAGTGTGGAGGGGCAGGAGCTTGAGGTGGAGGTTTGAAATACAATTAGCACAATGAAAGTGTCACTTAAAGCCTAAGTTTAAAGTGTTTTATTGTTTCCAACCGGAGCTAAGCCGAAATGATGCTCCTGTGTTCTGCGCAACACCGGTGAGGAAGACTAGGAAAGGCAAGCTTAATTCATGCCAGCTCTGCTTGAATCGGTCTAACTATAGCATTGCTTATTCATACTTGAATTTTTAACAGTTATCTTTTACTACTGCTTTACTATGTTTTCACTAATATTTAATGTTCATATTAACATGGTATGTTTTTAAGAGTGCTTTTTGATTAAATAAAAATAGAGGAGACTGTACTATGCCAGAACAAATAAGAACGTGGTGCTAACTTCAAAACAGCAGAAAAAATATGGCAATGAAGCTGCTTCCACTCATCTAACATCAAAAGATTCCTTTACTTTGTACTGTATCCATGATCTTGAAAGCCATGAAAAAATCTCTCAGGGGTATTCTTATTCCTAAGTTACCTTACGTTGTTTTAATTAATTTGCTAAATGGAGATCATCATAACTGAGGTCTGCTTATATTTGTCCCTGTTTCAACTGTGTGTGAGAATGAACTGTTGGCCTTTGCTGTCAGGCTGATCATGGTTTTAAATAGTAATGTTCTTGCTAGTAGACTGTATTAATCCTACTAGTGGAAATTTTAAGCTAGGGAATGTCTTCGTCAATGGAATCAAATTCATCTAATTTAGTGTTGAATTGGGATACAAGTATTTAAAGTTAAGTGTTTAAATGCCAGCACATAAACAGTGGCCAGGTTGTTTAAAAAAAAAAGCTAGTAATATAATAATCAATATTTTGTATATGATATCTTCTAACATCCAGTATCGATATCTGACATATTGGTGTGGTACTTTCCTGTCTCAGCATCAAACCAAGGTTAAAGGAGATGTAGAACCAAAATGGTTCCATTAATCGGAATTGGTTAAAGCATATCCATTTAATAGTGGACGTTTTGCCATATGCATTTTAAGTCTCCAGAGTACATTTTTCCTATTTAATTAGCTTTCTCAAACTTAGCTTTGAAATAGTATGGTGCTAATATAATTCTGGCTGAAACACTTGTTTGATATCTCTTTCAATGAAGAAATACAGTGACATTAAGATTCATTTTATCAAATTAATAGCTATTAAACTTTGGTGACATAGGTAAGTGATTCAGAATGTGTGGAATCCTGAAGCAAACAAAAATCTTTTTAATGATACATTATTTTTTGTTGGTTTCTTGTACCAATGAAGCAACGAAATCAGCCTTTACATTCCCAAATTTATATTTCACAGAATCCTACCGAACAAGTAGACGTGTATATGAAAAAAGAGTTTTAAAAGTGCAAATCAACTTATTTTCTTTGCATTGTTTCTTAGCAGTTAATATGCTATTGATGGTGTCATTCTGAACTATCAAAAAGCCCAATTCATACAAGTGATGTCCAGCACAACAGGAAGAGCTTTTGTGCTGAGGGTCAGGGCTAACAGGTGATAAGCTGTGGTTCCGCTCCCAGAAAAAAAAAAGGAAAATGAGAAATGAGTGGGAGAAAGCACATGTCTACCAATCCACAGTATTCAGATATATAGATCTCCATTAGCATTGTGCTTTACTACACATCGGTGCAAAAAACACCCTACAGAGGAGAATAAATGCACCATTCTCTTGAATAATTATAGGTGAATTGATTATGTCTGTTTCTTTTTGTACTTTATTAACAGAAAACTCATGCTATTGAGTACAAGATCCAGAACTGTTGAATTTCGACCTCAGAGCTGATCTACAGCTCCATCCTGACCTTCATTAACAAAACCAGATCAGATAGTGCTAGCTAGCCAAATTCAGTGCACTGGGCTGTTCAAAACAGCAAGGAGAGAAGGTATGCTATGCTGTTCAGCCACGAATGCTAAAATGGTAGTAGTATCATTTGACTATATCTACCTTCAAGCCAGCTCTCAGATCTCCCCACAAGAGAGGGTTCCCAAGACTGGTGCTTGTAGGTTTTACATGCTGGTGAAGCCCATTTCCTAAGGCACTTTTGTATTCATACAGACTGTACTCAGACATTCCCAAATCATCTCTCCAATCAGTCACATGATTGTCATTCAGGTAACCACCTTGGCACATGTTGGTCACATCACAAACTCAATTACAAACATAGGTGTGGCCTGAAACTTAAAGTTGCTCACCTACCCTGGTGTGTCTGCGCGCAAACTGAAAATCTTTCAGTTCAGGTACTTTGAAGCATCCACTAAAGAAAAAAATCATCAACTTTTTTCTGAGAATATGGGGCCTCCTGCAGGTGAACACGACTTGTAAAAATATTTCACTTTTCTTCCCTCTCTTCCTCCATTTTCTTAAACAGCATTGTCAGATACAACAGCAATAAAGGAAATCCAATTTGTGACATAGTTTGCAGGTCCTGTAATACCTGTAGATAAACTTGTAGATAAACTCTGTCACTGAGGTTTCCACAGTCTGAAATTCAGCTCTCTCTAGTATCTTGAGGCTGTGGATTAATTTCTCATACTGGGCTGAACACAGTGAACTGTGGAAGGACTGTACTGTAAGGAAACATGAGCATACTTACCAGAACAGATCAACCTTCTTTGGTGGGCAGTAATCATGCAGCAGGCACAGGACTTAATATCCTGCAAAGGTGTTGGCAGGTTCCTGGGAAAAGGCACTCCCTAGAAACATACAATGTGCCTACTTGTGATTTTGGATGATGCTTGTCCACCTTTACTGCAGGATGCTTCAGCACCTGGCAAAGGAGCTGCAAGATTGTCAAGATCGTATCTGAAGAAGCAAACGTGTAGTTTGTTCAGCACTGTGGTCAAGTTAGACCACTTTTCCTGTCGTTTCCACATACAACAGAACTTCCAACTAACAAATAAAGAGTCTTTTTCCACCAACCACTAGACAGGGGAGATTTCTATTCTGTCTTCAGGTGTACCTGTTCACTAATAGTTACCCTGCTGCCTGGAATCTAAGAGGTTTGCTGACCCTCTGCAGAATTTGGGTCAGTTTCAGAATATCATTATTAAATTTAAAAGCTTTGTTTTCCGAGTCACTACCCAGAGCAGCTTATTTTCAGACAATATTCTCTGCTGCCATCTACTTTACTTTAGGAACAGTGTTTCTCCTAACCTCAAGGGTATGTCTCATGACAGTAGAAGACATAGAAGGCTTTCAAACCCTTTGCTGAAACAGATAAGAATGATCACAACCTTCACAGTCTTCAGGGTGAAGTATAACATGTTATGTTAGCCTTGCTATCCCCACCATGTACACAGCTTAAAGCAGCAATGAAGAAAAGAGGAAAGCAGAAAAGGTCAGAATGGAGAGTGAGAAGAGGAAATAAGTTAGATAAACCCTGTCTGGGGAAAGGAAAGAGCGAATTTAGACTTGTGGCCTGTTGTAATATTGGTTATTAATTCCCTCAAGAAGATCATACACTGTGGGAAAGGGCAGCAGAGATTGATAGATGAGATAGATAGCATTGCTACACTCTGACCCCAGCAGTCACAGAACTGTTCTGTGTCTGAGTTTCCTCATCTGTAAAGTGAGAATTGTTCTTACTTACATTTCAGGCTCCTTGGAAGCATTAATCGGTGCTTGTTGTTAAGGCTTGTTGAGACTACCAGTTGGAAATACAGAATAACCTGTGTCTTCTGGGTTGTCTTTTCCATCTCTATATATTCTAGCCAAATTCATTTAAAAAATAGGTACTGTCAATTCAGAGTTTCTTGGAAAATAATCAATTTTAAAAATGGGAAGAAGGAAGGGTTGTTGTGAAATACATGTCTAATTTTAAAGCAGAGGAGCGCTGCTAAGGCACTCTCCTGTCCGCTGTGGTGCTTGTCCCCATCTCCCCATTCCCATCAAGCACAGCCAAGTCTCAGAGACTGCTCAGGCTCCTCATGGAACCATTCTCTGGAAACAAAATTGACATTTTCTTTTGACGGCAAGAGATCATTTCTTTACAAGAGCTGAAAGTAAGATACCATCCTTGCCTCTTCCCTCCATACCATGTACTTTTCTTACCACCAAAAAAAGAGGACTGTTCAGCAGCTGCTGTCATAGGGAAGGTCAAACTATGGCATTTCTTTTTCTGGAGAAGGTGCAATAGAGAAGTGGAGAGGCCTCACCTCTGCAGGGGTAGGTGATGCAAACAAAACTGTAGCCCTTGTGCTCCTCTCTTTGTGTCTGCCTTTCCACAGTTATGCAGGATGTGATTTGCGGCAGTGTCATGGTTCTGAAGAGCATGGTGGGCATGGGCAGTTATGGAGGGGATTGCCTTTTACATCATGTTCAGCATTACCCACCACGGCGCTCCTGTTAGCAAGGGGAGACCTTATAGCTCTTTACAACTACCTGAAGGGAGGTTGTAGGGAAGCGGGTGTCGGACTCTTCTCCCAAGAAACTAGCGATAGGACGAGAGGGAATGGCTTCAAGTTG
>WAAD01009714.1:29120-47696 GCA_013389945.1 Fregata magnificens | reverse complement strand
AGTATGTTAAAAGTTAGCAAGTAAATGTTGGACTATGGAGTTCTTTTAGTTCAGATGATGTTTTCTCTTAGAAAAAAAATCTTACTGTGGAATGTGTTGCCCAATTTAGATGCTGAACGAAAGAGTTTGTATACACTGTTCTTGGAATCGGTGCAGTCTCGCCTGCGGCATGGGGAAGAGTCTGTTCCAGATATTATTACAGAACAGCAGGCCACAAAGCAGAGCCTGATAAAGATGCAGTCTATAGCAGAAAGACACTTGGAACTGGATGATGTCCATGACCCACTGCTGGCTATTAATTTTGCCAGGTAAATGAATGATCTTCCTGCTGTGTTGTTGAGAGCAATGTTCTGCCTGGTGACATTTGTAGACCAAATTTTTGTTGCTGCTGCTGCTGAAAACAAGCAAGTGCAGAATAAAGAGGAGCACCAACAATCAGTGACAGAAGCTAAACACTACCCTTGTGCTTAGTTAACGAAAAACAATTAAAATTGGGGAAGAATCTGCTACTCACATCTGTTAGCATAGAAAATGGGAGTAGTCTTTATCATAACAGGCTTTTAGCAAATAAATGTTATAATTGTGAATGCTGTTGTAAAATCTAAACTTTTAAATGTGTTTGCTTGGAAGTTGTACACAATGTCTTTGATTTGCACCAAGTATATTCTTTGAAGAGTGCAGCTTCACTTGTGCTGTGCTTAAATAATTTAACTTTAAAAGCCTTCCAAAATTCACGTTAATTGCATAAAAATTCTTCATTCTTCATAATGAGGGAAGTCATATAGAGGTTATAAATGTCTTGGAAATTAGCAGGAAAGACGAACTCTGAAACTCTTATTTTGTGATTACAAATAAGAAAATAGTTGTTTATCCTGAATGCTAATTGGCGATTTACATGTTTTCATTTCAGTCTTAGGAGTTTGTTTTAAAGAAATCATAATTAATAGTAGATAAAGCTCTATTGCTTCCCTTGTTCATTGGGACTATTCTATTTGTCAAAATTGATAGATTAATTCAATGCCTGACTCATCCAGTCTATCAAGGCAATAGCTGCTATGAGCCGGGCTTTCTCTTACAATGGATTCAGCTAGCGAGTAGCTTTTTACAAATTATTATAATAGTTTGATCCTTTCTGTGACATAATAATTAAACTTACCAAGTGTAGACTGCAGATACTCTCTTCCCATGATATAATATTACAGATAACATATAGAGACACCATATTTAAGGTGCCTCAAACCAATTGTCTGTGAGTGTGGTGGGGTTTTTTGTTTCGTTAGTTTTTGGTTTGTTATTTTGTTGTTGTTAGGTTTTTCTGTTTTGTTGTTGTTGTTCAAATTTTTACTTTGTTTCTTTAATTGTATTTTTGTTTCCTGGGAAGTTCATCTGACTGCTGTATATGCACAATATAGTTTTAAAAGTTCCTATGATAATGGGTTTGTTTATTAAGCTGCATAGTGTTTGAACTTGATGATGTTTTTCAGAATTATTCCTTCAGCAATTATGTGATTAGAGTATGCCATCCTTCTTGATATTCTTATGCCTGGTCATATAAAACCAGTATGAAGGATCACTCAATAGGCTTGATATGTACTATAGTTATGAAACAGCTTTTATTACTTCTGCACCACATGTTTTAGAACAGAGGATCGAATTTCAATTAAAATCTTCAAAGGTATGACATTTTTGTTTTATATATTGTATGAATTATGAACCTTCTTCCCTGAGTAGTTTGTTTTATTTTGAAGATTATATTTGGAACAGAGTGACTTTCACGAGACGTTTACCGGTGGGGATGTTTGTGTGGACAGATCCTCAGAATCCGTGACCTGCCAGACTTTTGAGCTGACATTGAGGTCTTGCCTTTATCCGCACATAGACAAGCAATACTTGGAATGCTGTGGTAATCTAATGCAAACTTTAAAGAAGGATTATAGGTAAGAAAGTAGATTTGTTTTTCCTTAACTTTTTTTTTAATTAGCAATGGTATGCCATAAGTTAAAAGCAAGCATTTTATGTTGTGTTTCTACTCCAATTTGATAATCAACAATAAAATCTTTAAGGAGGAAAGGGGGATCTAGCATGACAGAATCCTGGGTGAAAACTTGGTCTAGCTTAAATCAACAGCAAAGCTATCATTTGTCTTCAGTGGATGTTCAATAGGGAAATTGTTTCAAACAGTACTTTTAATAGCATTGTCGTTTGAAACTGGAAGACAAATTTTAGGAAGCTAGAATATACTTTAAGAGGAGATTCAGTTATGCTACTATAAAATGTATAGTAGACAAAAGAATATTGTACGGTATTTCTATATTACTTGGAGTAAAATGGCCTATTCCTTTTACCTTTCAGGTGGTCGTAAGTCGTCATACTTTTAATCTGTCTGAAATACTTAGTGTATTTATAGTCACAATGCTTGTGAGAGTTGTAGCAGTACTATTCTTCCTACTTTATCAGAAAAGAAAAATCCATATCATAATTTTCTGGGGCTCTGTATTAATGTCTTGTCTTAGACAGAACTCTCCCTGCAACTGCATCTCCTTCCCTAAGTTCTGTTTAGGGAGAGGGACAGGATTTCCAGACCCTAAGCTATTTCTGAGCACTTCCATTGAAGTTAGTGAGGCTGTTCAAGCTTACAGGAAAAAATGACTTGGTTATTTTGTTGTGTTTGAACATATGTGAAGGCTGTCTGAGGGTTAAGCAAGGGATTTACTGTGGACTTCATTAAGTTTGTGTTCAATACTGAGTTCTTGTAGTGAAGAGTTTTTAAGATTTTTGTTTCTGTAACAGTTGTGTTCACTTGTATGATTAAGACTGAGGAAATGTTATATGTTCCTGTTTAGGCTTGTAGAATATTTGCAGGCAATGAGAAACTTTTTCTTACTGGAAGCTGGAGATACCATGTATGACTTCTATACATCTATTTTTGACAAAATTAGAGAAAAGGAAACCTGGCAGAATGTTGCTTTCTTAAATGTTCAACTTCAAGAAGCAGTTGGGCAACGCTATCCAGAGGACAGTGCAAGGTAAAATGCAAAATTATGCAAAATATAGTTTAGTTATGTTTCTTTCACACTTAGCTATGCTAATGTACTTAACTTGCATAAGGCAATACAAATTATTGCATACTCATTAAAAGAACCTGTTTTGAGTTGTTGTCATCTCTTCTACCCAAGTCCCCCAAATTAAATCAGACAGTTGGTATTTAGGAATGAGAAATGAAAAAAATTTGATGAAACTAACCACTAATTTAAAATAGATCATTACCAATTAAATCACTTGTTTCCTTGCATAGGTTATCTATATCATTTGAAAGTGTTGATACAGCAAAGAAGAAACTCCCTGTCCACACCTTAGATGGTTTGACATTGAGTTACAAGGTAGTGAGTTAATATTGCTGTAGTTCTTATTCTAGAACAGATTTGAAGTGTTGTATTAAAGTGACTTACATTTTCTGTCTTGATCATCCTCTCCTCTTCTCAGGTTCCTTGGCCTGTGGATATAGTTATAAGCTTAGAGTGCCAAAAAATTTACAATCAAGTTTTTCTGCTCTTACTGCAAATAAAGTGGGCCAAGTATAGTCTAGATGTTTTACGATTTAATGGTAAGAAACTTCTTCAATGAAAGATACTCTAAAAATTTGTTCTGTGGTCTAAGGATATAAATAGTCTGCTGCTTTGTGCAGTAAGTAGTATAAACCAGTCAGAGTTTTGATTCATTCTATAAAATATTGATCTCTATTAGCTTTGCAAGTTAGATATATTAAGCAGGGCATGTTTTTCACTTCTTTTCAGCCTCAGGGACAACAATATTTATTTATGCATTCCCTTTGTCTCTTTGATTCAGGTCTAGTTAGTTATATTGGAAACATGTTACTTCATTCTTCAGACCTTGCTGTTGAAAGAAGGTCTGTCTTCCACACCCTGATGTTTTGCTTTATGTATAGTCCAAGTTCTTACGAGCAATAACTTGCAAACAAGTTAAGAAAATGAGATGAAAAAATACTCTAAATTGAGATTGAAACAGTAAGCTAGATAGTTTGGAATACATACTCTAAGCTACAATTTAAATATTTGAGGATTGTAGAAAGAGATCTCTTAGTATCTCCTTCACTAGGTTAATGTTTGTACTCTTCCTGTCCCATACAAAGTGGATACACACTTTGTCCTAGAAAAATAAATTAGAAAGTTGATGGGTTCATCTCTGTTTTATACATCAGTTAAATAATTCTCTTCCTAAAAGTATGTGGTTTTCTATTGTTTAAACTTTATGGGTATGGCTTTGTGCTTACGTCTTTTCCCCTTTGTGGAGATAATGTATATACATTTATTTTTAATGTAGATTTTTTTTTTATCCTTTCACATAATCTTTAGCTCTTAAATAGCATTTCCTATTCTAGTATTTATCAAATTGCGTTGTACATATACTGTCAAACCATTAAGTATATTGTTGCTATATTTTAATAACACATCTGAATTGCAAGAAAAATTACATCAGTACTGTGTGTAGAATAATAAGAGATAACAAATTTCGGTTTTTAAAGTAACATTTTAGCTACAGTTTGTTTTCATAAGCACCCCATTATAATACTCTTGCCTTTTCTTTTTAGAACTAGTCTGCGCTGCAGAAAACCCACAGGTTAAGGAAGGAACTTTATTAGAACAAGGAAGACTTCCTCTGTTTGGACCGCAAACAGAAAGTATAAAACAACAAATACATCGCATGTTCCTCTTAAGAGTGAAACTTATGCATTTTGTTAACAGCCTGCACAACTACATCATGACTAGGGTTTGTCTTATATCACAGCTTCATTTATATTAAGAACTTGTAGCTGGAGATCCAGTATTAATTTTCATCTAAAACATAAAAACCAAAAATAGAAAGCAAAATCTTAAGACTAATGTCCTTTCTGCAAAATAATTTTGAGCTAAACATGTTTCTGTTTTAACTTGGCAGTTTTAAATCAGTAATTCTAAAAATGCTTTAGAAGTTCTACATGCATATGATTGATCTTTGGATATTACTAGTTCTTTTTGACTGTTTCTCCCAGTGCTAGATGACTGAAACACAGTCATGTAAAAATAGGTTTCTGTAAGCTGTTACTCTCTTAAGAGCCATTATGCTTTCTACAGACATTTTAGTTAAATGGATCTTTCTCAAAAATCTCTAGTACACAGATCCAAAACTGTATACATGACTTCTTAAATATAGAGGCAATGCCTGTAGAATCATATCTGCTCTACTATTGCCTTTTTTGCCTTTAATAAAATTAATATACTCCAAATCAGCTCCTCTAGGGATAGTCTGTCTGCCCTCATGCAATGGCAGTATTCCTATTTATATGAGGAATGTCATTGTGCAGGTATGAGAAAAGCTCGAGTTTTTTGCTATATTGATGGTAATTTGGAGGGTAAGCCTAATATTTGAGAGGGGAGAGTGAATGAATTGGGCAATTTTAGGCTCTTAAAAAAAATAAAAATATTGGAAGAGAGTCATAAGCACTTGTGTGCAACATGGAATTTAATAACTATGGTCGTCTTTTTAAGATTCTTCACAGTACAGGCTTGGAGTTTCAGCATCAGGTAGAAGAAGCCAAAGATTTAGATCAGTTGATAAAGATTCATTACAGATATCTGTCTACAATTCATGATCGCTGCCTACTGAGAGAAAAGGTGGGTAAAAAAAATTGGCATATTTGATATATTGAGCTTAGCAGGACGAGAAGGTAGTTTAGTACTAATTATACTGTCTATTTTGCAGTTCATATGTACTAAGCAACATATAGGTACTCTTGAGGAAACAGTAGCTTTTCCAGAGTTAACACTGAGATCCAGTTTCCCTTGCAAGTCTCAGCTCAATTCTATCAAGGAGAGAAGATAAATTCTTTATAGTGGATTTTACGTGACTCGTTTTTTTCTAAGTTTGTTCAAATCCTCCTATCTTTGAGGGTTGGTAATGTAATGAGGATTATACGTACTGGTATGGCAGGAAATGGAGGTACATGGATAGCATTGTAGCCTTTTATCCCACATACTGTCTATGTTTAGTCCTCATCGAAATAGTCAGCCATGGATTGAATTAGAGAGCAAATACAAAACACATCTTAAATTTGGAAGAATCACATTGTACTTAGCAGATTCTTTTACAGATCAGATTAAATGGCATGGAATACCTTCGTATTGCAGCTTAATAATGAAAATGATTATGCTTAACAATGAATTTCTGACTGTTATTCCTTTTGTTGTAATTGTTATTTTAGGTGAGCTTTGTGAAAGAAGCTATAATGAAAGTGTTAAATCTAGTACTGATGTTTGCAGACCGTTGGCAGGCTGGTTTGGGGGCTTGGAAGTAAGTATACATACCTAAAATTCTGCATGATCATAATTTCACAGCTCAGAATAAGATTTCGAGATATTTTTTGTGTGAAATAACAGGACTTTGCTCAGTGTTTAACAGCAGGTACCAGAGGCTAAATGCTATTTCTTACCTAAGTGAAATTTATGTTAGAACTTAACAAGTTTCATGCACTTGTGTCAGTGTATGTTCAGTATTCTCTAATTAAAAAGGTGGCCAATATATGACTTTAAGTGTTTGAAAAGGTTGTAGAGCATAGCAACAAAAGGGGGTTTGTTTTCCTTCATATTTGTTCATAATGGTAAAATGAGAGGTTCACAGGTTTGGTTTATGATCATGTTTCCTGGTGATGATTTAAAATTGTAGGTAGCTAGATGCTGACTTTCATTAATTGGTTTATGAAAAGAGGGATTATTTAGTTTGGCTTTCCTTCTAGAAGGCAATAAATTCTTGTTTTTCTTTAAAAAAAAAAAAATCTAAATCTAATCTCTAAACCTCCTTATTTTTCTAATCTGGGCTGTCCAAATTATGAAGCCTTTGTAAAAAATTTTGGTAAAAATGTGAAGCTGTTGAAGTCAATGAAAGATCTGCCATTGACTTTGGAGTCAAGATTTTCATGCAGAATGTTTGATTCCGTTAGTGGTGAGGCTGCACCAACACTGAACACAGTGGGATAATCACCTCT
This sequence comes from Fregata magnificens, assembly GCA_013389945.1. Lineage (NCBI taxonomy): Eukaryota > Metazoa > Chordata > Aves > Suliformes > Fregatidae > Fregata > Fregata magnificens. The sequence goes on along the minus strand of WAAD01009714.1, from coordinate 40,657 downwards.
CTTGACTGGCTGGCTATGCTGTGTTTAATGCACCCCAGGATGCGGTTTGCCCTCTTGGCTGCCAGGGCACACTGCTGACTCGTATTGAGCCTGCTCTCAACCAGCACCTCCAGATCCCTTTCAGCAGGGCTGCTCTCCAGCCACTCCTCTCCCAATTTATACTTTATACTTTTGCTGGTGTAACCTGCTGCTTGAAGGATGAATGATAGTGGGCAAGTCTCCAAGGCTGTGTCTAACACTCAAGGATCGATCTATGGCCCTGAGGCCAGCTGGTATGGACAGGCTCACATGCATATTTTTCAGGACTAATTCTCTGTGGCACAGATGCTACCTAGAACTTGGATCCCGCTCTTCTGTGGCATTAGGAGGTTGCTGTTTTTGGAGTGCTTTTCTAATTCGAAGTCTCAGAAATAATTTGTGAAGGCTGTTGATAAAGACTGAAACTCAGGGCATGTGGCTGCGTGTTCTTGGATGTGGCAGGAAGAAGTCATAGCTGATGTAGTGTCATACGTATCTGCTTGGGAGAGGGGGAAAAAGGAAAGGGGTGACTATTGTGAACTACATCTTCTCCCTCCTCTGGTGAGCTGGCACAGTCCAAAGTGGAATTCAAGGGTTGGCTGATAGTAAAGCAGAGTGGGTGTCCCTGTTTTATTTGGCAGTGTAGGTTTACCCCAAGGAACTCTGAAGCAGTAGGGACCAGGAATGGCTGTCTTGAAATACAAAGCTATGTCAGAATAATAGTTGTCCGTTGGAACCACACAGTTCCTCCTAGTCACTGCAGAGATTTCTGTGATGATGACGAAATTATTAATGACATTGTGGTAGTGCTCAGATGCTCCTGTCAAAATTGCCTTTGTTTTCTATAAGTAGTATACACAGGCATAACTGAAATATTGTAAGTTCAAGCCAGAATGCTATGCGAAGAGTACTTTTGTCATTTGCTGTGAAGTTTTGGTCATATTTTGAAGATAACATAGTGGCTAGTCTGTTAAGCATTTCTCTGTTAAACTGTTTCGTAGGATGGAATCCATAGAGAAGATGGAATCTGATTTTAAAAACTGTCACATGTTTCTTGTAACTGTTCTCAACAAAGCTGTCTGTCGAGGCTCTTTTCCTCACTGTAAGTACATGAGACTTTTCACATACCTGCACTTACTGGCACACAAGCTTTACTAGGAATGTATTTACATTTTAATCTGGTTTAATGTTTGTCAGTACGTCTTAAAGAATCTCATTTTGTGAGGTATTCACAGAGGTACATGAAGCCTTACTTCTTAATAAGTTAACTTCATTATTTTTTTAGAGTAATTGTGCCATGCTTTTGTTGTGACAGCTGTCTTCAGTTTACCTGTTTTCTTGACAAGGGGATGCTGATGTAGCCAAGCAAGTGACAAGCAGTTTTGTAAACAAATTAATGAAACTAAGTTCTGGAGGGCATAGAAGAGCATTCTCTTTGTTGTTGTTGGATGACAGGTGTGAGATCTTGAACAGGTAGAATTTTAGTAGTATGGTGCCTCAGCTGCAACTGCACCGAGCTCTTGGCTCTGCCCATCTGTTGGAAGTTACTTCCTCTGTAGCAGAAACAGCAGAAGACGAGATGTCTGTGCTTCTACTTGATATTAGCTTAAATTGCTAGTCAGTGCCAGTTTGAGTTAGGGGGGCAACTGCTGAATGGGGTTAGCTGGGGTGTAGATGCATGTTCTAACAGGTTTCTACACCACATGTAGATGTGGTGCTTAGGGACATGGTTTAGTGGTGGACTTAGCAGTGCTAGGTTAACAGTTGGAGTTGATGATCTTTAAGGTCTTTTCCAACCCAAATGATTCTATGATTCTAAAAGAGGTAATATCTGACATCACTGCTACTCAGTCTACAAGAGCTTGTCTGCAAGAACTGTTTGTGAGAATGGCTTACTGCATAAAACCCCCCACAATGTTTTTGGTTTTTTTTTTTTGTGTACAACAGTTAGTATTTGAAACAAAGGAGTTAATTTCTTACCAGTTCTTACCACCTGAAATAACTAGTGGATAACTGATGATGAAAGTGGTGAAATATGTCTGAAACTGTCAGAGATTCATAAAATGTCTTACCATCTTAAATCCTGAAGTGTTACAATTTAAAAAATAAACTGGCATCTTCCTTTTAAACTACAGAATTGAATATTGCAATAAATATTTGCAGACTGCTGCAAATGCAAATATTAACTACTCTTTTTTATGGTTTGATTCGCAGTGGAATCTTTGGCTTTGTCACTGATGGCTGGTATGGAACAAAACACCTGAGTCCACTGAATTAATAAAGAACTGAAAGCAGCATTTATGTTTGGATTCCCTTGTTAAAAACCTGTAAGCATTTTACACTCCAATTTGAAATGTGTATAGCTAAATGACACTGATGGCTTGGAGCTGCGTAAAATATTTTAAAATGTAAATAATGTACAGGTATTTAAGTGTATTGGTTGTGGCAGTATTTTTCTCTGTATGCATATGCTTCAACATCAAAAAACATGTACAGTGTAAAATTCATCCTGTGTAAACAATCTTACTTGAAAATACATAAAATGTATTTCATGCTGTAAAAAGGATTTATTTTTTTGTTTAATTACCAATAATTGCTGATTTACTTTTTCCATTAATTTATACAGCTGTGAATAGGTCACAGGGCAGTGTGAAGTGGTGTAACTCAACTCGTATTATTCAAAAGGTTGGTTGAGTTAATTTTTGGCCTTTTTTTGCTTTGAAAAAAGGCTAAGAAGTATTCATCTTATTTGCTTAATGGTTCTCAAGGACTCTTTGGGAACAGTTATGACTGTTACAATAAGCTCATGTAAAAAATACAAGATTAACTTATCAAAATGGATTATTGAAGACCATAAAATAACAATATTTTTTATGTTAAATGATCAAATGCTTACTAATTTTAGTAGTAACTCTTGTCAGTTTAAGTAGGATCAAGATCACAGTGTGTAATATATTAATTTTAACTATGGGATTTTTGAGATGTTTCAAAGGTGGTCAGATATGACTTGACCGTTCTCCTCCTCCTAAGCCTTTTGCTAACAAACCTTACATCTAATAGCTAATCTCTTGTAAAGCGGTAGATTGTAATACAGAAGGGTACATTTCTAAAGAAGTAAATGTGGAACGTGTTCTGCATAAGATGACTTGCCTTGCCTCCTCCCCATGAAAGTTTATTTGTAATTCTGGCATCACTACACCTGCATTTAAAAAGAGAAAATCAATCATAGCCATTTACTTATTTATTTATTTGAATAAATAAAAGGTTTAATAATTGGAATTTCACCATTGTGTGTGTTTCTGCTGAAATCCAGTCAGTAACTTAAAGTTTGAGGGCTGTTTCTGCAAGGTAAATGAAGTATATTAGTACTAACTGTGAGACTATGTGGCTCACATTATAAAACTATTTTTTTCAATGGTGAACTAGTAATTGCTTTATATAAAAATGAATATTGGGGTTCCTGTTTGAACAGGAGATCTCAAAAGGTTCTTCCAAGTTACAGCCATAAAATGTTTTCAGAAAAAAAAAAAAATTTTTTTAAAGTATAACGCTGGGACACTTTCTGCTGCCCTGTAGCATGTTCTTTTTTGTTGGACTGAGTGGAGGTTTTGCTGTAGAGAACATCATGTTTGTATTATCCTCTGCTACCACGTGACACTCTCTTCTAAGTGGATGTTTTTTGTGGTAAGTGGACACCTGTTAACAAAAGTAATTTGTACTTCCAGTTTACCATGACAGGTTCTCATTCGAGATTCCGTGTTAGTTATTGCATGCAGAGATAGTGCATGTTCTTTATTAACTGTTTCTTGCTCATTCAGAGTAAAACTGAATAGCATACTAATAGTTTTAAAAGGCATACTTGTACTAGGAAGTTCAGTGCTTGTATGCACTGGTTCATTACTTTTTGAGTATATGTATGTCTTGTACTCCATGCTTTTAAAAAAACCTAACAAGTGGTTGCTTTATTTCTCCTTTCTATACAGTAGTTACCTTCAGTGAAATTACTGCTTTTCATAGACTTACCTTGGGTAATATTAGCTAGATATGGGAGAAGAAATCCTTCAATCCTTCATGTTGTTGAAACAATAATTCCTAGTAAATCCCTTTGCAGATTTTACTTATTTTATTTGAAAGACCCCATGCAAGTGAAAAAATTTGCTGTTTCACCCAGTTTCCCACTTAGGAATTAACTTTGCATTCTGCAGAGAGACTTCTGTGCACTTTGGAGGTGGGTGATGCCTGCATGCCCCTTTTCAGCCAGCTTCCAATATTTGCTTGCTCTTCTGTCGTCACAAGCAAGGTGGAAAATCTAGCTCTGGCAATGCTAGCCGATTCTAGTCGTGGACATCCTCCATGCTTAGCTTTTTGTATGTCAGTAATACTCAGCTGACAAATTCCCTTGAATGAGTCCATCTTATGTCATTCCTTTCTCTTTCTTTAGAATCACAGAAAATTAAGTCCTTTCTTTTAGTGTGCACGCCCTGTGATGCCACCAGGACCTTTTCATCAGTCCCTGGGCAGTAGTTAAAATGGCTGTTTACCTGTTTGGAAAAAAAAAAAGAAGGCTTTTAGTGAGGTTTGGGGTATTTTAGCTATTTATTTGCTCAAATTTCCTTGTAACGTTTTCTGATTTCTTTACAGAGCAGTGTTGTTCCTTGGATTCTGTCCTGGGTCCATTCCTTCTGGGCATTTTTTGACCCTGTTTCCAAATTCCTGTTTTTATCAGTTATCTCTGAATTGATTTGAATCTCAACTTTTGGATGCTTTTCCTCTTTAATAGGAGAGGAGACCTAGCATTTGAGTATGCTTTGCTTGCAGTTCTGGAATTTCAAGTGAGCAATTGCAGAGATGTTAGAAAAATGAGGCCTAATTTATTGCATGTGTGTGTAGATTTAAGGGGGTTCTGTCATAGTCTATTGTTTTGTAAATTGTCAAGTCTAGCTAAAGGAAAGCATAAAAAAATACTCAGCAAAGCATGTAGAAACTGAACCTTCTAAGGGGGTATCTTCTAATTTTAAACCTTATTTTTTAAAAAGCCCACTAGGTGGCAGATTTTAAAATTTCAAAGGATTTTTTTTTTTCAGTTGATCTCTTTCTGATCTCATGGCTGTTGCTTTCATAATGTCAAAAGGCTAATCTGTATTTAAATGAGAAAAGGCGTGTGTTTTCCCCTAAATATGTCTGATCTAAAAAGCATAAAATAAGAAATAATTATAGTTCAAAAAAATCGTTCTTGATTATGGAGAAGAGGTTTTAATGAATTATTGAAGGAGAAGAAACATAATCTGGTTTATAGTCATAGCCAGATTATTCCAGATTAAGGCCTTTGACACGGTCTCCCATGGCATTCTCCTGGAGAAGCTGGCAGCTCATGGCTTGGATGGGCATACACTTTGCTGGGTAAAAAACTGGCTGGATGGCCGAGCCCAGAGAGTGGTGGTGAATGGAGTGAAATCCAGTTGGCGGCCGGTCACGAGCGGTGTTCCCCAGGGCTCAGTTCTGGGGCTGGTTTTGTTCAACGTCTTCATCAATGATCTGGATGAGGGGATCGAGTGCACCCTCAGCAAGTTTGCAGATGATACCAAGCTGGGTGGGAGTGTCAATCTGCTCGAGGGAAGGAAGGCCCTGCAGAGGGATCTGGATAGGCTGGATCGATGGGCCGAGGCCAACTGTGTGAGGTTTAACAAGGCCAAGTGCCGGGTCCTGCACTTGGGTCACAACAACCCCATGCAACACTACAGGCTTGGGGAAGAGTGGCTGGAGAGCTGCCCGGCGGAAAAGGACCTGGGGGTGCTGGTCNACTGGGGTTGTTTAGTCTGGAGAAGAGGAGGCTGAGGGGAGACCTTATCGCTCTCTACAACTACCTGAAAGGAGGTTGTAGTGAAGCGGGTGTTGGACTCTTCTCCCAAGAAACTAGCGATAGGACGAGAGGAATGGCCTCAAGTTGCGTCAGGGGAGGTTTAGATTGGACATCAGGAAGGATTTCTTTACTGAAAGAGTGGTTAGGCATTGGAAGAGGCTGCCCAGAGAGGTGGTGGAGTCGTCTACCCTGGAGGCGTTCAAAAAAGGTGTAGACGTGGCACTCCAGGGCCTAGTTTAGGAGTCATGGTGGTGTTAGTTGATGGTTGGACTTGATGATCTTAGAGGTCTTTTCCAACCTTAATGATTCTATGATTCTATGATGCTAGAGAACTTGAAACTACAAAGAGAAAAAACTGTTTAGATCCTGGTCTCAGCCGTATTGTTCTATTTTATGCTAAGGCACAAAAAGGCCTGCTTGGGTTTTTGAAACGTGAGAATAAGTACTTAAATGATGTACAAGGGAGAAGTGAATGGCTTTAAAAAGCAGCACTGATATGGGTGGAACAGCAAGCATGGATTTGGGTGCTTAAAAGTAAGGATTTGGTTAGGTGGTAGTAGAGAAGATGATAACAGTCCAGGTAAGATGTTATGTCTGATGTCTAAAATTCTTTGGACAAGAGCACACTGCCTTATTGGATGCTGTTACAGGTTCAGCTATACTTCATTTCCACCTTCATTTGTTCTCTTTAACTTCTGGGTGCACTCTGTCATACAAGTTGCAGCACAGAAGCCCTTATCTATCTGGCTCAGTACTTTTCTTCCTTCTCCTTTTCTTTCCTGTGGGCTTCTATAATCTCTAGGCCGCATTTTACCACAGATTTAGTAAATTCTCTAATGCTTGCTTTGCTGTTTGGTTTTAATAACCCCTAATTAGCCACTGGGTCCTTGAGGACCTTTGCTTGTGTCGAGCTATTGATATAAAAAAAGTTAGTAACCAGTGATTGATTGCATGGTTTCCATGGTAGCATGGATTAAAGATAGCATCTCTAAATTGCAGGCTGATTAAAAATATAAAAAAATCCCTCTGATGTGCTTTTTAATCTTAACTGCAGAGATTTACAAATTTTCCAGCTTTCTTCCTATACCCTTTGCACACTTACAGAAAAACCTTTCCTCACTGATACAATTCATATTTACTGGATTGTGCAGTGGCTTGCTGCTGCACTGTGCATTTATTGCTGGGAAGGCTGTAGGGGATCACAGGTCTTGGGGTCTAGATAGGTGACAGAGTTACCAGCATTAGAGGTGCAGGGCTGGGGTGAAGAGTGGGTGGGATGAGTTGCCTAACATGCGTGCCCTAGTTTCTGTACTGATGTCCTGCATGAGCAAAATGAATGTAACTTATAATAGAATCAAGAACGGATTTAATGCTCGTTCATGTCTGTCAGGGAGTTGGTGGGTGGACTCTGGTGTGGTTGGCAGCACAGCGTGCAGCATTCTTGGAAAGCAGGGTGGTGGGACATGGGCCCATTTTACAGATAGAGTTAAATCCCTCTGAGTTAGCAACAGAATGTTTGTCCAGCATTTCAGGGAGCTGGAAGGCAGAACTAGGAAACCCTGCTTGTTCAGACCCATTTAAGATGGTGGCACTCAGCACTAGGAGGGAAATGAGAACCAGAGCGCTGCACATCTCGTCATGTCCTAATGGGTATTTATGAATGCACATTCATAGCATGCTTGCTGTTGGCAGCTGTGCTCTTGGCAGCACATGTGCTCTCAGGGCTAGGAATCTGGCTTTTCCTGGAGTTAGAGGTAGGCGTGGGTGACCAGATCGCTCTGCATTTGCATAAGGCCTTGTGAAGCGGAGAGCTCCTGGTAGGAGTGATGGTAGGAGTTAAGTCTTTATGTAGCCGGCCAGGCTTCCTTCTGTGGGCAGATTCTCACTTTCTGAGCTGGCTGCTCATTGAGACCTCTGAGACAGTTGTTCCTTTCTGCTCGGTCTCTTCTGCTTAAACTCTCCCAAGTGCTGTGCCCTTTACATAGGTGCCTATCTCCTCCTGAGAGCTGAAACAAGGGGTTTGCTATATGTAGTGTGGAAGCATATAATCTTTACATAGCCTTGCTATGCTTTAAACCATTTGCCACGTCTGACACAAAATGAAGTCTGTGCTGACTTCTTGGGTGAAAAATCTTCTCTAGTCCTTTAGAGTATGAACAGGTGGCTGACATGTTGCCAGAGGTTGGATTTAATTTTTTAACTGATTTATAGACAACTACCTATTTTCTTTCTTTGTAGTTTTGCATGATGTCCTATTCTTGGGGTCGTTGTGGCCATTGCCCGTTGTGGCTTCATAAATACCTTTATGTGTCATGTCATGACAGTTTCCTGTGTTGCCATACCTCTGTTCTGAGGATGAAAAGATCTCTGTGGACTCAGCAGGTAAAAAAAATAAACGAATAGGTAGATACGCTGTTAAGCTTAATCGCTAAAATATCTGAATGGCAAGGTGCAAAACCAGAGAGAACATCAGCATCTTAGATGTAGCAGATGCCTCGTGTCAGGACCACAAGATTCCTGTTGAAGCTCTCAGGCTGCTGTGGAATAGAACTCTTCCATGGATTCCTGTGGACTCCTGTGGAAGATTTTCTGTCGCTGACTTTGGCTAAATACTATAAAGCCCAAAGAAAGAAATTAAAACGAAAATAGCTGGAATTCAGGAATTAGACTTGTGGGTGTCTGTGGCTAGCATAGTGCCTTGAACAAAGGCTTTGTCTAGTCTTCAGACAATTGCATTAAGCTTGTTACTACCATATTATCTGATGTTAATCTGGTTTAGGTGTAGGGTACATAAATTGCCAGGAGCATGATACATTAGTGTAATAGATCTCGCTAAAGGTCATTGACAGGCATGGGTTAAATATCAGGTTTAAACAAATGCCACCCAACAAAGTGCTGTTTGAGATCCTAAGTCTAGCCATTGGCCTCATGAAAACCACACCTAACTTCCAGTGGATTGGAGATCAGTTAATGTCTTGATCAGGTATATGTGGATACATATATCTTTAGCTAGGCCCAGAAGGCCCAAGTTCAGTGTGGCAAGGATAATTAAGAAGGATGGATACGGTAGAGGGAGAAGCAGTTCATGGAGACCCACTGAACGCCTTTCATCAAGTACTGTCATTGTAGTACTTAAATTGCACAAAAGTGGAAAGAGCAGGAAGTCGTGGAGGCGTTACAGAATTAAATCAGGCAGCTGGGATGGTGTGATGCGGGATCTTTTAAAATGGTTCTGATAAGCATGCCTCATGTTACATGAGAACATAGATGTCCAGTTGGTAAAATGTGATTGTCCTCTAATTCCAATATAAAATAATAGGAAAGCAACGCAAATCTTGACTAGCTGTCTATCATCATCAATATTTTTTTATCTGTCCTTATGGGTAGCTGTAAACTTGAGTATGGGAATGTTGTTAAAGAGCAGACTGCTCCAGCAGTGGGGAAGTAGCTCCTTTGCCCACTCAGTTACTTTAGAAGGAGTATAGCAAGACCTGGGGCATCAGCCAATCCTTAGGACAAGCTGTTATTGCTAGGACAGTATGGCGCCAGTTGGCAGTGTCCTGCTTTCATGCAAAGCAGCTGCTCCTGGCACCAGGTGGCTTTCGGCAAGTACGGGAGCTGCAGTGGCAGTCTCGCACAAGAGCACTACGAACTGTCGCCCATCTGGGGGCAAGCTGCTGTTGATCAGATCTCGCTAGGAGCTTTTGGCTTTGCTTGGAGCAAGTTGCCTGTCCTTGCTGCTCCATTGTGGCTTGGTAACAGAGGTCTCACTGCTGATGTAGGCCAAGTGGCTGCATTAAGACAAGGCTGTTCTGTATTGGCTCTCACCCAGGACAAGGAAACAAAACCAACCCTACATTACGAAGGTGAGTTATTCTTTAGTGAGCTCGTTGCCCCGAGCAGGGTTTGTGGGAAAGGGCGTAGGGTGGATTGCATTGGGCGGTATCAGCTGTCATTTTAGAAACTGAAGCATCCAGCTCTGGTTGTATTTTATAGTTTTGACCGAGCTGGGTTTAGAAGTTAGGCTGATAAGGAGCTGTGATGGGTGAGATTAATTCATTTGGTACATGCACTCGGAATGCTTATAAATATATACAAAGAGTCAGAGAAGAATAGGCAGCCACATCCTAGAAGAGAAATTATTTCATAGAAAAAACTATATTGCAGCACTGGGAAAAATATCACTGTGAAGATGTGTCTGTGATATGATGAGATGGTAACAATAATGTTTTGCAAGGATGCATAACTTCTCCACAAGCTGTGGGAACTTTTGACGATACGGAATGGGTGGAATAATTGGATGAGAGAGTACTTGAAATAATGAGGATTAGGGGGTTTAGCAACTTATTCCCGCTTTCCAAAGGCTTTCTTGTAGATGCTATTACAAAAAGGCTACTTAAGGAAACAGTGCAGTGGAAACTTGTTTGGGAAAAACAATAGATGAAGTAAAGGACTAATTATTCTGTTCTCAGCACAAAAAGCATTAATAGCACAGTGTCCCACTAACAGCTGTTGAAAACAGAGACCTAAAATTTCTTGCTACAGCAATACAGTGTAGTTTGCTGATGATTAGAGAGGATTTTCAAGAGTAAATAAAACGTTGGATGCAACATAAAGCAGTCAAATACAAGCAAACAGGCTTTGAGGAAAAATTGTTTGGAAGTTCCCACTCAACTGACTGTAACCCCTACATACAGTAGGTTTGTGGATTCTGTCTGCCATAAAACAGTGGATGGAAAGAACAATCTTGACAAGCTGCAGGGAAAAAGAGCTGGCAGTTTCATTTTGTGGCGCAGCATCAAGTTCATCAGACGAATCTTGAAGAAACAGAAACAGAACTTGAAATCTGAGAACATTACATGGAAAAGGTAAGCGAGTGTACACGTTTGTTGTGTTTTACAGAACAATAAAAGTGGGAGGTTGTCAGTGGAAAACTGCCAATTCTTTTTTCTATTTTTAGTTTCAATGCGGTGGCGTTTTGGATACGAAAAGGCATGCATGAGCACCCTCTAGAGGACATTTAAAAGGGTTTCCTACGGGATCCCCTTTGCTGCTTCAAGGTTAGGTCCTCCATCCTTACAATTTTGGCAGGATGGCGAGGGAAAGAGCCCAGCGGTAAAGTGGAAAAAACCCAAGTGACCTGTTACTGCCGACCCCGGCGTCCCCGGGGCGCTGGATTTCCATACGGGGGGCTCTCACAGTGATGCTGGGGGCTTGAACAGGGGCAGATTTTGCAGAATCGGACTTTCTCTGGTCTGTATACAAGTACGACGGGGGCGCGGTCGTCTTATATACGATTTGTCCTCTTAAATGTAGGTTTGCCTGTGCATACGGCCCGGAACAGATCCCTTTCATTAAAAGCAAAGAGACGGATCACAGCGTGGCAGGCGAGCACGCAGCCCTGCCGCCTGCGGCAGCCCCGGGACGGCTCCCGGCTCCCCGGGAGGAGGAGGTGGTGGAGGAGGAGGAGCCGGAGGCTGCCGGGGAGGAAGGGGCGGCAGGTTTGGGATGAGGCGGGAGAAGGAGGAGGAGCTGGAGCGGCAGGAAGGGTGTTTCCCTGCGCAGCTCCCGGTTGAAGTGACTCAGACAGGAAACTCCCCGCCAGGCGCGGCCCAGGAGCGGAGCCGCCGGGCCGACGCGACCCTCGGCGGCGGACGGG
>WAAD01009714.1:2479-28824 GCA_013389945.1 Fregata magnificens | reverse complement strand
CAGGCGGGTGGCCGCTCCCTCAGGCGCGGGCCCCGCCAGCGGGTAAAGCCTCAGGGGTAGTTACCTCAGAGCCAGTTTTAGTCTCTTCTGGGTGTGGGATCCGAGTTGTTCTCTCTCACGCGTAGCCCGTGTGTCTGTAACACAGGGGTGGTCGGAGTTCTGCTTCCTAGGCTGTCCGGGAGTGGATTAGCTGGGGAAAAAATAAGTGTAAAAAGCCCCGTGGAAGTTCATCTTGCTCTTCGGATGAAGGAGATGATCTAGTGTCTGTCTAAGGACGTAGAGTAACTTCCTCTCGAGGAAGTTGAGTTTTATCCAGTTAAAATAACTATGCTGTAGTGAGAGCGGCAATGTAAGCACGAAACTCCCCAGATGGATGGCCTGGTACCCCCTCCCTCTCCTATCCGCCTCTGATGAGGAAAGAGATGAAGACAGACGTGCGCTTCATCTGTGTGAGTATTCCTGTAGTTCATCAGCAACTCTGCTAATGGTCTTTGCCTTTCAGTAGGCTCTCGTTGCCTTGATTTTTATTCCTGTGCCGTTTGATGACAGGCTGGAGTAGCATTTAGACATGTAAATAGTTGTTTGTGCCAGGGAGGCTGTTAGGAGGAAGTTGCCTTTGTGGGATGTAGCCAGCCTTCCTGAAGTGGTGGCTGGAGAGCACGCACTGGAGCGGGAGGAGAGCTGGCAGGAGGAATTTCTTCTTAATTAGAAGGTCATACCACAGTTTGCTGTAAACTGTGGGAAATGGAAAGCTCGGGCTAATGAGCGACTCCAGTCCTTATTGCATTCCAGTTACTTATTTGCCGTAACTTCTTTATAATAAACTTACTGAACACATACACATGCAGTGTTGCTGGTTAGCGTGTTTTTTCAAAGTAGAACTTCTAATAATACCGTAATGTAATTCTGCAGTCTCTGGATTATGTTTATATTAGTTGCACTTACACAAACTGGTTTATGCTCAGACTGAATATCTCTGAGCTATATGCTAGAAAACGTATTGCCAGTCCTTACTTAAGTGTTCTGATAATTGGCTTTATTTAAGTCCTACTTTTACCTTTCAAAAACTCTTTTGCATTTGTAAACACAGAGTTTCTCCTGATCTAATGTAAAAGGCTCTTTAAGCGTTCTCAGACAACTGGTCTGTGAAGTCTAGCTGGTGTAGGCAGCTAGTGTGTCTGTAGCTGCCAGGAAGGAGGAGGAGGAATTCGGAAGCAGCCTGTACAGCATTGGGGTACAGCACGAAGGCTTAGTCCCAGTATCGTCAAAGCTTGCTCAGCTTGCCCTCTAAGAAATGTACGGTAGGTTGGACGTTCTCTGCAGCAGCTTGAATTTTTTTTTTTTTTTTTTTTTAAAGAATGATGTGACTGGTGGAATATCTTAGTTGTACTTTGGGGTTTTCAGATTGCTACACCTAATTTTTTTTTTTTTTAAGAATAAACCTCTCAGAATCTTAGAAAATTAAAGAAGAACCCCCCTCTCCAACTGCCCTCCTGAAGACGAGTAAGACTGTATGTTTTGTTTGCAGACCTTGGGTTTGGTCAATTCCTGATGAGGAGGGTGGAGTGGTGTTTGAAATGTGTTCAGCAGTGTTAACTTAAAACTTCTGACTTAATAGATATCACAATATTTAAACCTAAGTGGAGCTGAATTACATAAGTTGTTTAAAAAAAAAAAAAATCTACTTTATAAGAAAGGGAATGTTCCACGAACAGTCCAGACTTTTCAGTTCTTAACTCCTGAATGTGTGACTTAGAAAAGCTGGTAGTCCTTTAGTAATGTATGTGTAATATCCAAAGTGTTCATTAACAAAATTCTTCTTTCTTCAGTTTGCCGTAGGTAGAAATCGACCCCTGGGCTTGAACCCACAAATTCTCTTGACCCATTATACAGACTTTAAAGCATAATTAAATAAGTAACAGGTATCTGTTCCAGCTACGTGCTTCATGTTAGAAGTCTGTCTGATATACTCCTTAGTTTTGGTTAGTACTTTGTTTATTCCATTTTGTGAGAGAGGTGCCGTGGAAGGTGGCTAGTTCCCGAGGGTAGGTTTCACAGTCTTGTCATAACTCTCTTCTCAGAATCATCTGTTTTTTATTTTTCGTTTTGTTTCTTGAAGATTTCCAAGATATTCAGGCTGAGGTGGAAGCTTCAGGGCGGTTGGATTGGAGCTGCAAAGTGGGAACAAAAAGATGGAACAAAAAATCCCCACAAAGCTCCTTTTCTTGGATTCAGTTTTATTCATCCTTTGGCCTGAAAGCTGCTAGAATTGCTTGCAGTGCTATACAAGAGAGAATTAATTTTAGCATGATTTCCACACATGTTTTATGTGTGCACCAAGACGGTCTCATTTTACAGTCATTGCTCTGCCTTCTCGGGGCAAGTTCTTCATGTGGTTCCTTTACTGTACCAACAAGTAAAGTAAACTTTAATGTCGGGCGGCATGTTATGCTATAGTGAATCAGAAGTCAGCCGTGTGATTGACTTAGCTTCTCTTGAAACAGTGACAGTGCGAGTTTCTGAATTTTTATTGTTTATATATTTTTAAATAGGTATAGTTACTATGGCAAGCCCCAACTTAATAAGCAATTATTCTTGAACGAAATTAAGTGCTTGTTTACCTAGGGATGCTGCAGGAGCTTGACACAACCCAAGCGTGAATGGCCAGTGAAGTGGTTCGGGTGGATCCATGCATGCACTTGGGAATGTGATTCATTTAAACGGTCCTGCGCTTCCATTTGGACATGCTCTCAGATCACACAGAGAGGGCGTAGTAAATATAACAGATTTGGCAACTATTGATAGTTAGAACATACACCTTGTTACAAGTGGCCTCTGGCAGACCTTATTTTTGTTGGGCATTTTGTTAGTTTTTCGCTACATTGTTATTTGAATACGTAACAAATGAAAGCCACCTATATTTGTCCTTTTTTTGTGCATGTGTGCAGATCTGACACAGTAACATGAAAGAAGGACGTTTCAACATTGTCAAATATGATTGTGTATTCATCAGTTTAGGATTATTCTTTACATCTGCCCTTAGAAGCTGATGTTTGTAGGGCTCAGGGGTATGCTTTGCTGTGTAATACTGATAACTGAGAGAGTGTATTGATTTGCTTGGATTAATCCACATCACCTGCTTTTCTAGCGGTAAAATTAACATATGATGCATTGATGAGACTCGCTACAGGAAGGCAGAGGGTGCAAAATAGCAGATAATCTTTCTATCTCTTGGCACCAAAAACGTTGTAACTCATCTTTTGGGTAGCTCCTTATCTCTTGTAAACACAGCGGCAAAAAAACCTGAAGCTTGTTTTCTTCATGGGACTTAAAAGATTTTCTCTGTGTCAGTATGTACTGTTTGCTCTCTACCTCTATTATGTCTATAAATATATGTGCATTCATAAATGTATGCATTGTGGAGAAAGTCCTGTCTTCAAACAGTTCGGTGTGTTTTGGGAAAAGTGGCAGTCTTGGGCTTCTAACTGTAAAAAGTGGGGTGATGGTAAATGTGGGTATGGGACAAATAATTGTCAGGCATTTGCCACCTCAGCAGAACACACCCCCACCCCCCTCACCCCCAGGCTAACCGTTGGCAGGACAGCAAGTGAATTCATAGCTGTGTAGCCTTTCTAGAGGAAGACCATTGTAAGGGAGGTGATTTAAGGTTGTGGGCAGCAGAGTTGAGAGCAGATCTGGCTGGGGAGGGAGCCCAGCTCTCCAAGCCTTCATGGCTGAGAGGTGGTGGTCCCAGGGATGGCTAGGAGCAGCGCCTGTGCTGTGCTGCCATATCCCTTCCCCACATCTTCTGTAGCTGTTTCATCCCACTAGCACTCTGCTCCTGCTGTCAGGGACCCAAATAAGGCATCAGCCTCGCAGCCCGGTGAGGCACTGAGTTCAGGGAGAGCTCTTGGGGTGGAAATCCCTTTGTAGCCAAATGAACTACTTGCTGGGCGCTCCCTGCATGGGACTTACTTGGCTGTGGTCTGCCAGGTGTGGATCTGCAACTCTCCCAGTCACGCAGCGAGGTCCCTGTTAAACTCTTCTCAATAACCTGGGAGAAGTAAAGGTGAACGTGGTGGTCCTTCAGCTGGGTGGTTGCTTTCTGGTTCCGCAGGTGTGTTGCTGGGACAAGTGTCCTGGCATAGGTGCCACTTAAAGTGAATGACCTCCCCAGGAGGAGAGGTTCTACCTACTAACTTTAATAAAGATTTTCTTATTTCAAATAATTGGGTAACACTAACACGTGCGAAACTGACACTTCTGTTCTTGCTTTCATTGGAGGCAGATGCCAGGGCAGCAGTCTGTGGTGCTCCCCTTTCCCTGGTTTACAAAGCAGTTACTCATGGAGTGAAATTGCATGATTTCTCCATGCTTGGACCAGATGTTGGGAGATTTTCTCAGTTTAACGGTGCGTGTCTCAGCAAGTCTCTCACAGGGCTGGTTTCTGCAGGTCTGCTTTTCAGGAATGTTGATCATGAGGTAGTAGAATGACCAAGCAACTTTTTAAAGCCAAGAGTCACTCATTTGGAGCAAAAAATGCCATTTCCCCTCCCCTCCCTCCACAGAAAGACTGTCTTAAGACTTCAGACAGCGTGTAGACTTATGCTTATTAGATGGCACTCTCTACAAATGATTAGCAGGGTTGAGTCTTAGTAATGTTCTTATGAATTAATGCAATATTAAGTAAAAGAAAAAAATGGTGCTTTTGGTTTTAGAAACAAATACTCGGATTTCAAAACCAGTACTCTGGTTTTATGTTAGGACGTGAGTCTCAAGAGTTGACATGATAAGTAGTGATTGCAGCTGTGTAAATGGTAGAAGGAGCTTTTGGAAATGCTTACTTTATGCACTGCAGGTATACAAGAGATTTGTTTCCAGGGTTCAGATAAAGTATTTTAAAGGGACATACAGCACTACCATATTTTTAATTCTGATATGGCCATGGACACTTTGTTGGCAGGAAATAAAAATGCTATAGACCTGAACTTGATTTATAGTCTTCTTTCAGTATAGCTCTAATTATTTTAAGTGGGTTCACTGACGTACATTAAATCAATAAGGAGAGTGCACAGATTATACCTTCTGAATGTAAAGTTCAGGTAAACTATCATGACACGTTGCTCAAGATAGATGTGGTTGCTCATCAGGTGACATCAGAAGTAAAGCTTTTGACAAATTTTCACTGAAACTGCATATTTTCATGTATTGTATAAAAATGCAAGTACAAAATGTTACAGATGATGAGCTCTTTTAGAGGAAAAAGAAAGCTTAAAAACCTAAAGGCTATTTGCTTATTTCCGTTTTGTCCTCCACTCTGTCCTGTAGTATCTCCTTATTTTTTTAAGAGGACTATTAAATTATAACTTGCTTCTTGTCTGATTCTCCCCCTCCTCTCTGAAATGCACAGTGGTACATTTTTTTTAACAGCTTCTGAAGTCCGTTTTTTTAAATACCGTAATTTTGCAAAATTATACATTATTCTTGTACTGTGTTGGATATTAAATAAAAAGCTACTTTTAAGCATGAATAGTACCAATTTGCCTAAAATATCTTCCAACTTATTCTTCAGATAAAGAAGCATACTTTTTTTTTTTTTTTTTTTGCTTCAATGAAAGTTGAGGGAGTTCTACTGCTGATTTTAGTAAATACTTTCAGGTAGAGGGAAGGAGTGGGAATGACAGTGTGCAGCCCCTGTTTTAAAGAGTCATTTTTATTTTTTTATTGAAGCCTTTGTTCACTTTTAGAACTTAAAAATAAGTCAGTGTTGAAGCCAGAGCTTCACCTGCAGGTTTGCGTTGAAAAAGCCTGCTGGATATAATTAATGCCTGTCATGTCATCGGGGGCATATGCCGTAAAACGGAGCTGGATGCATAATACAGAGGCGCTGCGGAAGGGAAACTCGGTGGCTGCCCCGATCTGGGCAGCTGCCCTCAGTGGTGCTGGGGCTGCTGCCGGGCAGGCTCCACCGACAAGCGGTGAGACTGACCTTGGAACAACCGTGTCTGAAAATGGGCTCAAGAAGACAGTGCTATCTCTCTCTCCCCTGAGAAAACAACGTTGTTTTCTTTATTTCTCCCCAGTCTTATGAAATGAAAGTACAGTTCAAGAACTGACGTGCTTAAATAAATAGTTTGTCTAAGGCTGAGGGGTTGCATTATTGCTTAGATTGAAATCTAAAGACTCCAGATTCTTGTCTTTTGATCTTTGTGGCTCATCTCCCTCACCTGTAATGTGACAAACTGGTGCTCAGCCCACCATCCACTGCTCCTTTCAGCTTATGCACACATGTGCACCCTTTTTGATCAAAGTAACAGCAGTACCCCCGCACCAAATACAAAGGACACCCAACCAAACCCATGTTGGATAGGCATGAGCAGTCTGTGACGGTAGTCTTTCTGCAGGATGAAATGTGCTGTGTCTGAGCAATGCTGGGTTAACTGAGAGCACATGTGCTTTCTCCTTTCTGGGGTGGTTATTGCTTTTGCTGCTTCCTTCCTTGTTCTTTACAGAATCCTTACATTGGGAATCTTATCCCTGCTAAGAAACGAGAGAGCTTTTCACAACTGCTGAACATGCCATAAGTGCTATGCTTCAGTGCTAAACTTTAGTCTTGCCCAAAGCAATGCTGTGCAGTGTCGCTTCCTAACGCACCCATGCAACAGCAGGAAGAATCAGAAACAGAAGTATGGAAGAAATGTGCGCTGAGGACAGCTGCAGGAAATAGCAGCAGCACAGCAAAATGGCCAAAGAGGCGAAACAAGAAGAGACGATGAAACAACAGGGGAGTGAACTGGGTGAGAGGAAAAGAACATGAAAAAGAGAAGGGGAGGAAGTTAGTCAAGAAGCAATAAAAAGAAAGAACTGGAAGTTGAAGGACAAGCAAAATATAAGTTGCAGTTGATGCAACTCAAAGATGTAGTATCAGGGGAGTGTTAAAGGGGCGAGGCAAGTAAGTGTAGCAAAACAGATCTCAGCACACCTAACCTAGAATGAGACAATAGTTAAAACTTTTAACTTCATTCCAGCGTGAAGAGAGGCCAAATATTGTGGAAGGGGTTTTAATAAGTATGTAAATTTAGGATTAATACAGAGCTGAGTTAGTATTCTGAGTGAACATGGAAAAAAAGTAAGAATTAATTAGGAAATGAACACAAGTCCCCTCAGCCATCTAGCCCCACCAATAGCAGATTTTAAAATTTTATTTTATGTTGGCTACTTATATCTTGGACTTGAGGCTTAGGTACACAGATAAAACAAACCAAGCAAAACCCCTCTGTGAATTCTTGTACCACAAGTGCCGTTGCAGAGTGGGTTGCATGCTGCAGACCAAGCTGCAGTGACAGGCCATCCCTCCTCCCTCCTTGTTCACATGCGTGGGATGCCTTTGGAGCAAGCTTTACAGGGTTAGGCTTCTCCCATATCATTGTAATGGATTCTCAAATAAAACGGGCGGCAACAAGCAGAATCAGTTTCCCATTTTTGAAGCGTGTATATCACACTACGCTTGAGATTCCTGCATGGGGATAGCATTTGACCCTATGTTTTATCATTGGGTTGTTGCGTCTCTCCTCCAAAGCTTCAAGATGTAGGATGATACTGCAGATGCATAGTACTAGCCAGGCTGCATATTGAAAAACCTGGCGATTACTTGCTGCATCATCCACTGCAGGTACTGCTGCTGTAGACTTAGTATGGACTCATCCTTGTGCTGACTGCTAGCACAGCAGGAAAAGATAAACCCACTGTGCTAACTTGCTGGCAAGAATATAGTGACTCCGGCCTTGTACTATGATACGGGAGTGCTAGGGTTACACGATGTTCTCTAATTGTGGGATAGTTTTCTTACTGCTGCTTTAAAAAGGAGTAGCCAGTAGACGTGAACCTGGTGGCAGGCATCAAGAAAGGCGACTGTTCCACCGTGGCTCTCCAGTCTTGATGTCGGCTTCATCCAGAGAGCATGAGCCCACTCATTAACCTGTTGTGATGATAGCAGGGTATCAGACCTTCCTGTCATTGGAAATGTGCTTGAATTCGTCCAAGACATTGGAAGGTAATGCCTGTAGTTAATTGACAAGCATGACCGATTGTCATCTGAGTGCTGGTGGTCAGTGTGTCAGCGAGCCGCTTCAGCTACATGACAGCATTGTTAGCAGCTATGTCCTCCTGACCTTGATTATGGTGTGGGAGGGAGGGAGGAACGAACAGTACTGACTCATGAAAGCGTGGCTTTTAGGTTGCATAAATGGTGCTGCCATTGCTTACCGAATTATCTGATGGTGCACAGAATTCAATGTTCGAGGTGATAAAACTGGTGTATCACTGAGCGCTTGAACCTTGGTGGCACAGTCATAGCATAGTTATTGCTTGTGGAAAGAGAAGGGAATCGCTTGTCGTGATGTTTCCCTGCAGGGGACAGAAGCTGGACTGGCAGCAATGTAGGCTACCTTAATGAAGAAGGTTCTGTGAAAAATTCACACATGACTGAACACAAAGGGCTTTTAGTTTGGGAAGTTGAGATTTTCTAAAAAAAGATTTTCTGTGCCTTAGCATTATGTTTTCCTCCAAATCTGTGCCTGCTCTTGGAAGTCTGCTTCCTCCAATGGCAGGGCAAAGCAGTTAATGTAAGCCACGCTGCTCTGTAGGAGTCTAATACTAAATTAATTGTTTCCATTATATGGCCATTCTTCTGGGACTTGCTATGGTGCTGGGATGGGATAATTCAGTGCCAGAATTTTTGTTTTCCTTTTTACACCTATTGAGCCTTTTTTATTCCAGTCACAGACGTATTTTTGAAAGGTTAACAGTATGTCAAATCTGTCGCACAAAGGACTGTCAGCTGCTGTTTGCTTTCTTCTGTCTTTTACTTTAATCAGGCAGGCCAGTAAATGATGTGAAAAGCATTTTTCTTTGCTCCTTCAGCTTATGCAAATCTGTTGCTTAGGAACGAAGAGGAGCTCCAATCCCAAAAGGAACATCTTATGCTGATCCCCTTGGCAAAAAGGCAGATTTTGCCATCCAGGGCATGGAAAAAAGAGCATTCGAACAGAGAAGATCCGGCGCATTGCTGTTCTCTGAAGCACTTTAGTTATCAGTTTGTTAAAATGTTTTCTGCTCAGTCTGAATTGATAGGTTTAATTAAAATAGAACTAAAAGGGAATTTTTGAGAGATATCTTGGAGGTTTGAAAGAAAAGTGAATATTATAGTAGTCACTGTGCTGTTCTTGGAAGAGAAAATCCATTCCTTTTGTTAGCTCTTCCCTTCACAAGGGCCTTTTGTGATCAGAGTCTCACGGTTTAACTTGAGTAGGAACATTACATAGAATATTGAATCAAATTTTCTTTGTAGAAAAATTATTTAATCAATTTTCTGCAAGCCAGTAGCACAGAAGAATGACCCAATGGAACAGAAGAAACCTGAAAGTGTTGTGTTGCTATAGGGAGGGATAAAACTTAACTTCCGCTGCTGTGCGGGCCAAGCCTATTCCTGTGGGAATGTTGTCATAGATCCCATGGAGTTCACTGAGATTGATCCCATAGACCCCGGTTCAGCAGGCCATTCAATCATCTTTTTAAATTTATCTCTATTTTAATTTCTCCCTTTCTACGCGTGGACTGTGGAATGCCTTTGTTTCTCCTTTTTCAAGGATATGCTTCTCTTCTCCCTCTTTAACTGTTGTACATAGAATTTTCCTGATTTTCATCATGGTATTCTGTCCTGTAAAGTAGGGTGAGCTTTGCTTTATTTGTGTATTTATTTATGCCTGTTTTAAAAAGACAAAACAACTCACGTGGATATGTATTCATGGTTTGCACAGCAATTGTAATCTTCAGTATCCATGCCAGGCTTGAGATATTGTTTTAATTTAAGATTCAGAGATGCTTTTGCAGACTTAGGAAAGAAGAGAGGCAATGTCAAAGGAAGTGCTGTTTGAAGTACAGACAGACTTCCTCTTTGTCTTATTTTGAGCCTGGGAACATGTACAAGCACTTGGAGATCAAATGCGTCTATTTAAAAGCAAAATGAAAAAATGTGTCTAGTGGACTGCAAAAAGGCGTGGGCCATCCCTTCCCAACACCTGTTTTCAGTCAAATGAAATAGTATTCTCAACTGCAAAGTCATAAAATATTCTAAAATTTCTGTAATCCAGCAATTTTTTGTTAGTTGTTTAGACTCCACCTTAATTATCTCACTTTTTGGCATGATTCTTCTCCATTTTTTTGGATATGAAATAATTTTTTCCACTTACAAATTTCAGTGTTTGAGATCCTTTGGGGTTACGTAGAGCATGGTCTCACCAAAAACAATTCCCTGAACTCCCAAAACACCTCTGCTTTTGTGGGCTGTATTCTCACGCTAATATTTGCACGTGTTTTATTGGTGTTGCTTACATTGTACTGGGTGCAACTGTGGCCCGTTCTGTGCAGCAGGAGATGGGGTGTGCTGCAGCATCTCTTCTTGCCTCACTTGTGCAGTTGCACTAGCATGTTGCTGAACAAACTGTAGTAGCTTCTCCCGGAGTGGAGAAAGAGAGAGGAACTGTGCTCGAGTGGGTCAGGCTTTGCTGATCCTAGCTCAGAGCGTGGCGTGTGGCCCCTGGCTGCCAGCTGCAGCCCCGAACTGCTGATCCAGCCTTTTGTCACCAGGGGCCCCAACTGCTCCTCTCGAGCAGTGGGACCTTGCCCTGCAGTTATGGTAGCCATAGGATACGTTTGTCCTGAACTGTTTCAGGCTGTTTGAAGTGCATTTTGAATGGATTCATGCTTCTTTTACACTTAAAGTTTTCTTGGAATTCATGGTTAAATGACTGAAAATATTTGGGTTTTGAGATGTGTATTTAAGATACTGGTGTCCAAAAATGTTGAAGAAAATGAGTCCCTGTGGTCTGACTTTACGGTTTGTAAAAATAAAGAGTTTATTGTAATTTCAGTGCTCAGCCCTCTCTTTTGCATCTGAATGATGACTTTGTTTTATGCCTTGTTCCAGGAAGAGCACTTGCACTGTCTGTGTGAAGTTGGGCTCTTGTGTTTCCCTCTGCGCCCTGTTGCTTTTCCGTAATTACAGAGGAAGATCAGCCAGTGCTGTTACTTGTCTGACTCTTCTCACCCTGAGATTCAGCGTGGCTCAGCTCTTTGCCCATTTAGCTCTTCCCGCCTGCCTGGCCAAGTGCAGCCGGAGGTTGTGTTGTGTGCGTTTGGGGCAGGGAGGGAGAGGGTCTGTCAAAAGAGGAAGCAGTGGTGGGTGGGTTGCTCTGAAGAGGATAGGACCTCAGGAGGGCTTTGCTCTGCCATCGCTGCTGTGGGGACAGCCTAGGGAGCTGGCAGTTTGTTCAGGAGCAGATGGGACGTGACTCATTTTTCAGCACCCATTTTCAGAGTCCATCCGAAAAGTGGGATGAACAAGTGGTGGAAAGTTATTTCATTCACCTACCACTACTAGCTTGCTGCAGCCCTTTGTGCCAGGGCAGTTTGAGGACCCGACTGAACCCAGCTGAGCAAAGACAATTGTTTTTCTCTCAGACTGTTGGGACATTCTGGTAATTCAGCTGAAGTTAAGCTGAAAAAAGCACAGATCCTTTATGTTATTTTCTCTTTCATACTTTTTTTTTTTAATTGGAGGTTAATGATAAAAGGAAATCACCGTTCATGAACAGCTGAGCTGTGGCCTAAACGAGATGAGCCTTTGCTCGCCTTATCAGCTGGAGTGCCCTGGGAGGTGAGGTTGGCTGCTGCGCCTCCATGTGTAATATCCGTGCTGGGGAGGGGTTCCCTCTCTGCAGCATTGCCAGCTCACTCCTCGGATCTTTCACTTGCTGTGCTATCAGCTAAACCTTTTGTTTTCCATGGAAGTTTACCTTCCAGGGCACGAGATGAGCATGTGGTTGCAATAGACCCAGTTGTGTCTGTTGCCTGATCTTTCTGGTGTGCAGCAGTATGGCAAAAGATGTGCTATAAGGAGCTGACAGCAAAAACCACCTGGAAATTGATGCTGTGTCCAGATCGTTACCTGCTGCAACCAGCCATGTTTCAAGCAGGAAGACCGCTGGCTTACTGCTCTGACGGTTGTGTGAGGATAAATCCTTAAAGACTTTAAGGTGAGGGTGCTCAGGTGTTCCCAGGGTATCAAATCTTTGAGTGACTGATGCAAAGGAAAAAATTCCTGTCAGCTATGGGATTTAGGTTTTAATTATTTTTGTTTATTTGAGGGAAGTTTAACATTGTTACTCCTTTTTCCAAATAGGAGAGCAAGGATTGCCTTAAAGTGAATGCACGTGCTTGCTGTGTAATAGTCTAAATCACTGTCTTCTGAAGAAAAGTTGCTTTCACTGTGGCTTGATTGATACTCTTTCTTTTTTTTTTTTTTTTTTTTAATTTTTTTAACCAAAGGGCTGAATTGTACTATTTATCTGTTTTCTGTAGGAATGGTGACTTGACAATCTTAGTCAAGGGGATAATGCCAGTTTGCAAGTAATTTAAATGGCATATGTACTTGTACATCTCCAAGGAGTTACTTCCCGATCTTTCCCTATATATTTTCAGGATACTCAGTATACCTTTTGCATTTTTTAAAATGTTTTGTGATAACATCATAGCATCCTCATCATCTTCTGATCTTGTCAAACACAGCCATAGAATTTAATCTGATAATTTTTGTGGTGAAGGGCTTTATTTTTCATCTGTAAGCAGATATTATCAAACCCAGTTATTCGAGGTTGAATTTTTTATGTGGGGAATCAATGTCTTTTTAAATGTCAGCTTGATAGATTCTTAAGGCCATTAGAAGCCATTTCTGGGGAAGTCTTGGCCAAATGATTGTGGCAGAGGTTGAAAAGGAATTGCGTGGTACTTTCTGAATTTATAACAAGGTCTCAAGAAGCCTACAGTTACCTAAGTTCATTTGCTTTACTCTTTTTTTTTTTTTTTCTTTTTTTTAATACTTGGTTGCTAGCTACAGGTTACATCTGTTGTGTGCCGTTGCTGAATGCTTATAAGAACTATCTCCTATCATCAAGCATCGTTTTCCTGTTTTAGCTATTTATAGACTGAGTGCCTGAGTTGTCTTTTGATCTTCTCTTTGATAAATAATCTGACCTGCTTAACTCTGTCACTGGAAGAAATTTTAAAAACTCAAAGGGTTTTTTTTATAACTACTTAACTCCCTAGAATTTTGGGGGATTTTTTTAAACTTTGAGCTTGAGAGCTGAATAGTCTTACAGCAGTCCTCTCTCTCACAGTGATTCTGAAGTTAGTGCTCTTTTCTCTACTCTCTGATTTCTCAGTCCTTACCTTCTGCTTTTTTAATTATTTCTTCTGGTCACTTTTCTATTTTTTTGTCCAAAAGACTTTTTGCCATAATTTGCTCCTGTTCATATTTTTTTTCCAAATAGTCTGAAGCCTCAGGAGGCCTAAAAGAGCAAGGCTGAGAGATGTGTGCTGGGCGTTTTCTGACGTGCTTGGAATTAAGAACATAGATCTTTTGCACAGACTTCAGCATTATTCTGTAGGGATGGAGATGTGGAAACAGTGTCTCTATTAGGATTGACACTTCTAAATACCAGAGCAATGTTGTGAGCAGCGCACTGCATACCACGCAGTTGCATGGCTGTGAACAACAGTGCAGAATTATGACGTTTAAAAAAGATTGGCAAATCTTTTGTGTGAATATGTTTCAGTAATAAGCCAGCTCTGAAGTTAAATCAAAAATGTAAACAATGCTAAAGGGACTTCAAGGTCTGGTGCCTTTTTTTGCTTTGTTTTTCTTGTGGACAAAATGCGATGGAGGCGGCTCAGTGAGCTTCTCTGCAGCACAAGCTTTTCTGAGCAGGTCAGGCCAGGCCAGTGCTCATCTTCTTCAGAACTGAAGAAAAAGAAGAATATCTTAATTTAAGTTAGTCAGTGGCCTTGCACTATCATACTCAAAGTTTCCCTGAAAACTCTGTGGTTGATACATCTGATCCTTGGACGCAGTGGGACTTGGCACTCTGAGGCTGAAGCTTGTCTGTGCAGGAGACAGGGATGTTCTTGCTCTGAAATCCAGAAAAAGGAGCTGAGAATCAGCACAGATGCTGCTGTCTTCTGCTTAGAAACTGCTCATCAAACACCAAAATTTAGCAAAACAGCATGCTGGCATATGTGATTCTCTCTGCTGGAGAGAGGATGTCAGGTAATGAATGGTTTTTAATTAAGTTGTGTGTATGTCCAGGAAAAAGTGTTCTTGGAGTGCATTTTGACTTTACTGCTGTAATGATGAGTCCTGATACAAAGATAACAAAAAGAAAAAGAGGATTATTTCAGAAATAATTCTTACACGTCTTCTACCTGAGAAAATCCATCCTGGAAAATCTCAGGTCATACAAAGCTGAAAACACAACATTGTAGGAATTTAGTAAGAAAGTAATTCTCACAGCTTGGGTAAACTTACTAGTGTGACTATAATTATCAGTATGACTACAGCGTTTTAAGCTGTTCTCATTTAGGTAAACTCCTAATCAGACTGCAGCTTCTGAGTTTTTTAAGTAGGTCTTTGAAGTTTCTTATGTTCTCTGCCATAAAGGAGTCTGTTAAAGTATTAGCTGTCCTGCCCAGCAATTTCACCTGTAAGAACTCATAGTGAGTGATTCTTAAGGAGGCAAAACTATCCAATTTTGTGTCTTGGGAATTTTAGTTTTCTTAAATTAATTTTTCTAAGGCTTAGGGGGAAAAAAATTCTGGTTTTGCCAGCCCTCCATTGTTGTATATTAGAAGCAGGTGTTGTCTTTTGGAGCTGGTTTTATTAACAACAGCAGAAAAGAATGGGGAAAAAAACCCCAAAGTTCAAGGAAGTCTTCTCCATCCTGGTGCCAGGGGTTCTGCATCAGGCGAGGAGGTGGCACGGATCGTGTGTTGGTGTCACCTGGCTCTGGGACATTGTCTCCTGGCTAACATGGCGTGAGTGTGACTGAGCTCCAGCTGTCCCCCTGCCACCGCCGTTGTCAAACCTCCATTGCTTGCTTCCTGGGGGGCCGAGGGGAAGGGTGAATCATGCCCTCGCAACATTTGCAAATGTGTCAAAGCTGGGCAGGAAGGTGCTGCTTCCTCTTTCACGTCTTGCTGGGTACCAGAGTAAAAAGCTGGAGAACAGGAGTGTTGAACTTGGCCAATGAAACACCAGGCGTGAGGATACCTTTGGCAAAATTATAAAGTGGAGCTGTCAGCTAGCGACCTTAAAACAAGAAGGCTTTTGTAACAGTCTGCGCCCAATTACTTATGTTTTCCTGGTTCAAAAAATGCTGATCTGTCTTTGGGAAATCATGCTGAAGGGCTTGGAAAAATGTGCCTTCCCGCATCTCTCTTCATAACCCAGAGGGCAGCAGAAAGCTCTTGTTTCTTAGCTTGTGCCTCTGGCCTGCTAACAGGGGTTTCCCAGACGTGTGCTATTAAATAGACAGCAGTGTAAGTGAGATGGGATTTTGGTTTTGCTTATGCTTTTGTTTCTGTTTTAAAATTATTTTCCTAGTATTAAAATGGATGAAAGGCTGGACATGAGCCAGCAGTGTGCGCTCGCAGCCCAGAAGGCCAACTATATCCTGGGCTGCATCAAGAGAAGCGTGGCCAGCAGGTCGAGGGAGGTGATTCTGCCCCTCTGCTCTGCTCTGGTGAGACCTCACCTAGAGTACTGCGTCCAGCTCTGGAGCCCTCAGCATAGGAAGGACATGGACCTGTTGGAGTGGGTCCAGAGGAGGGCCACAAAAGTGATCTGAGGGCTGGAGCACCTCTCCTACGATGGCAGGCTGAGAGAGTTGGGGTTGTTCAGCCTGGAGAAGAGAAGGCTGCAGGGAGACCTTAATGTGGCCTTTCAGTACTTAAAGGGGGACTATAGGAAAGGTGGGGAGAATCTTTTTAGCAAGGCCTCTTGTAACAGGACAAGGAGTAATGGCTTTAAACTAAAGGAGGGTAGATTTAGACCAGATATTAGGAAGAATTTTTTTACAATGAGGGTGGTGAAGTGCTGGAACAGGTTGCCCAGAGAGGTAGTGGAGGCCCCATCCCTAGAAACATTCAAGGTCAGGTTGAATGGGGCTCTGAGTAACCTGATGTAGTTAAAGGTGTCCCTGCTCACTGCAGGGGGGTTGGACTAGATGACCTCTAAAGGTCCCTTCTAACCCAAAGCATTCTATGATTCTGTGATTCTAAAATCCACAGACAGTCTAATGTCTGATAGTGTGAACATAGAAAGCTGATGCTGCAGGATAACCCCTGTGCAATTGTAAATATTGAGACCAAAAGCATGCAGGTGTGCTTTCTCAAATAGCACGTACTGGATTAAGGGCCCTATTTTCAGAATATTTGCTTGTAGTGCGGGAGAAACACAAGTCAGGAGCCTGGCTTTTGTGTATGCTTGGCTGTCTCCTGCACCAGGGACCTGAGTCACCAGTGGACCATGTTGTAGGAGGAGAAGGAAGATGTGTGCATTGGGGAGAAGGTGTTGATACTTTTCTTGCACTCAATGACAGCCCCCCTTTACGTGAATAAGAGCAGTAATTTTTGGTGTAGAACGGGCAGACATTTTTTGCTATGGTTTTTGGAGCACGGGTGGAGCAGTTTTTTGTAGCACGCCCTTGTGCTTTTTTGGAGCTGGCATTTTGTGCACGTTTGCCTGTCCTGCGGCGCAGCGGGGGAGAGGCCTATGGGTCCATCGGTCCCACTGCTGGTGCATCCCGGAGCAGCTGCACAGCCAGGTGTTTCTGCTTTGATAGAGAGGCTAAGAGGAGGAAAAGTTTCAAGTTGGAAGGAGCCTCTCAGTTAAACTAACCTATGTAAAGTGTTGTGTTGTTTTCTTTTTTAGTTAAGCTTGATCTCTAGATACTCAGACCAAAAATTAAAATACTGTTTATTTGAAATGCTCTGTCATCTTAGCAACTCTCTTCCGTTTCCTTTAGGGTAAAACTGTTGAGAGTCTGACCTCCTCACAGGACTTTTGCCCAGACGTGGCATTTTTTTGGCACCTGTTTGTTTATGGAAGGGAGGATGCCGTGGTTTTTGCCAGTCTCTAATTTGAGAATAACTGTGGTTCTTGTGAAGGAGCTTGAGCTGGGTGTAGGCAGGTGTTGGGCAAGTGTCCCGGCACAGGTCTGCCAGCCAGTACTCCTGTCAGTCCAGTCCTTCCTTGTTTTTCGGCAGGGATCACAAATTGCACAATGTGGGCGTTGGTTTATTTATTTATTTATTTTAACAAAACCTCATATGCTCAGGCTTGAAGCAAGGTTTGGGCTGGGGTTTCAAGAAGCAAAAGGCCCTTGGACCTTTCCAATGGTGGTTGTTTAAAATTGTCTGCAAGCTCTCTCCGTATGTGGTGCGTTAGCTTTGTGGCGATGGCTTGGGATGCAGGGTTGGTCTCTGAAGATAGATAGGTAATCACTTCTGGCTGCTTCCTTCCCTTTGCTTTGGGTTTTGGTTGGTTGTTTGTTTTTTTTTTTTTTTTTTTTTTTTTTTTTTTTTTTTTTTTTTTTGTCAGCTGAGCCCTTCCTTGGAGGTAAAGCTGTTGTTTCTGTGGGGCTTCCCCCAGGAAACCGTAATTAGGTAAGAGAAAGTGAGGAGGTTTTTCTGCCAGGCTGCTAAAAGAACAGCGAGTCGGGGGATCGCCAGCCTGTCCCGGCTCTCTCTCAGCCTGAGCTTTTGGCAAAGCCGTGGCGAGATCTGCTCGTTTCCCCACTGCACGCGGGGATGGCATGGCTCCACGGGGGTGTGACACGTGCCATGCAGGGCCCTGCTCCTCTGGGGTGCGGGCGCTTGTGCTTCAGGGGTTGTTCCTGCCTTCCTGGTTAGAGCCCAGGGCAGCGCTCTGACACTCCCTTCATAGTAGGTACATAGTTTTGCTCTTGTAAGTGGGGGGAAAATAACTTGCAAAGCCCTGTAGAAAAAAGAGAGACAGCTCGATTGGAGGTATTACCTTAAAGGTGAGGAATTTTTGACTCCACCAAGGAGGATGAGTAGGTCATTCTACAAAAGTGGATGACTGAGTTGTTCTTCAACCCATGCTTTCTTCCTAAAATTTCTTCTTGTCGCTGTTCTTGGTTCAAAACCCCATGCAGTGGCAGTGCAGTGTACAGAGATCGCTGTGACCCTGAGGGGTTTTGTGCTTCTCTATCACTAACTGCTCAAAGCAGATCTGGGTGTCCTAGGACATGAAACACTGGAGACTGCTGGCACCTTTTGACAGCCAGGTCTCCTGAAGATGGGCTGGCAGTAGTATCTGTGGATAAGGGTTTGAAGACTCATCAGCTCAAAACTGAAACCTTATAGGAAAGTTTTATACCTGCACTTGTTACAGGATTTTTCTGTGATTATTGTAACTGAAGCAGACCACAGAATAACTTTCCTTCTAGTTTAACCAGAGAAGGTTGCATAGTAGTAGTTTTCCTTTCTTTACTGTGCATTAGAGGTCATCCTTTCCTCTATTTTTTGTGTATTTCTGGTGTGCAGCCATGGGGGAAGAGAAACATTTCTCAACTCATTAAAGTAAGGAGGAGGATGTTAGTCCTAAAAGTCTTTTTTAAACTTGTATACTAAAACCAACTGGGTTTCAGTTTGACCGTTTCCCTTCTGTTATGGTTGAAGGGAAACTGCACATTTCCCATAACGTAAGTAGTTCCCTGCTCTTCATATTACTCATTTGTTTTCTGTGTATATAATAACATACAAAAAGTTATATGCGTGTGTGTATACATATCTAATGTATGTATGTATTTTTTAACCAGGTGCAAAATGACTGCTCAAGTAACACTGGAGGATGCCTTGTCCAATGTGGATCTCTTGGAAGAATTACCGTTGCCAGATCAGCAACCATGTATTGAACCCCCACCATCATCTCTGCTTTACCAGGTGTGTTGTCATTGCAAGAAAAAGTTTTTCCATTTCCCATTGCTGTTAAGAAACAGAATGTGTGCTTTTCNAAAAACAAAACCAAAGTGTGTTTATATTTGCAATACATATAAAAATTCTTTTCCCTACCAAGGATTAAATTCTGCATTTTGCTTTCTCTGCAGCCAAATTTCAACACTAATTTTGAAGACAGAAATGCATTTGTCACTGGCATTGCAAGATACATTGAGCAAGCTACAGTCCATTCTAGCATGGTAAGTAGGTGTTCAGATATATACTTTTGTGTTAACTTGGAATAAAAGGAGAGGAACGTGTCTTCTTGCATTTCATTATAAGAATTGTGGTCACAGAAAACCAGAAAACGGGTTACCTACAACACTTCCAGGAGGCACTGAGATGAAAAAGTGTGTGGCTTTTCTTTTTTTGTACATGTACTTCCTGATAATTTTAAAATGGTCTGTCTTCTTGATCAACCAATGTTGCTCAAAAGTTTCTTGCTTTCATTTGTGCATTTTTCCAGTATTCTGAGGCGAGTTGGTTGTATTGACAGGTAGCTGCTGTAACTTGAGTGAAAAATTACCTTCCCTCCTCCCAAATTTCCACTACTTCTCTGTCAGTTTAGTGGTGTTCAAGGGTTTTTGTTGGCTTCCTCACTGTGGAGTGTGTATGTTAGTGGTTTATTGGCATGCTTTTGTAAGGTGTTCTGTGGTTTTTAACAGTTCCACAATATAAGATAAGACTTCATACAAGTAACTCCATCCATCTCTGCTGATGGTGTTGCTGTTTTGGGATACAAAAGAACTTTCAGGCTGCAAATGCTGGTCTGTACTGAACTTGTGTTGTTTCACGGCACTCTTGGAAAATGAGGAATAATATGTCTTTTAATTCTAGAAGCCAATTCACAAACAGTGGAATGGGCAGGTTAAGGACCTGATTACATGGTACTGAAAATTAGGTAAATTTACACCAATCTACTCTTAAAATTATCGGGTGACTCCTTAACCTGTTTTGATTGTTTGGATGCTGTAGGTCCTCTCCTTTGACATGTAAAAAAGGATGTTGCTCTGCATGTGCTGACCCTTTCATCCTTGACCGTTCCACCTGCAGTACCTGAGTTTAAAAAGAAAAACACGCCCTCCGCCCCCTTCAGATTAGCATTTTTATAGATCACTGCGTCTTTAGTTTTGGGAAGAAAGAACAACATGAAAACCAATCTGATCTGGGAAGATAATAATTTTTGTCATTAGGTAGGCATAATTGGTGCAGTTGTTGATTAGTGATCTGGTAGGTGTTTGTTGGCTTACGTGGTATGAAGATGATGATGTGGATTCTCTCAGAATTAGGCTGGGTACTAAAACAGATGACTGAGAATAAATGAAATTTTTTTTAGCTATTGGATTATAGCCAAGCTGGACATCGGTAGCTGGTCAGCTCTAATACATGTAATATGCCAGCTGAGCCTATGAATTATGGTAATATTATTTTACATACATACAGGAAGGTGTATCATTCAGCTTGCAATATATTTGTGTTTGTACATATACATTCTGATAAGACTAATAGGTTTCTTTGGACAAGGTTTTGGAATGATGGAAGACAAGTGGATTTAATCCTTTTGTATTACAATGCCTAATTATGCTGAGTGTCTTTCTTACAGAATGAAATGCTAGAAGAGGGTCAGGAATATGCAGTCATGTTATACACATGGAGAAGCTGCTCAAGAGCCATTCCTCAGGTAAAGGATGAAATTTAAACTGTCATGCAGCTTGTGAACTTCTGTCTTGTTTTGGTGTGGAGTTTGCACAGATATAGCTTTATCAAGGAGCTATGAAATGTAGTCTACTTTGACTCCCAAATAGGCAAGGTGGGCATGCCATAGTGTCTTTTAACACTTGGAGACCAGTTGGTCTCTCTCCCTTTTTTTTTTTTAATTTTTTTTTTTTTTTTAAGGGATCTATAGCAATACCTCATGGGTTTTGTGTTAATCTACTGATTCGTTCAAAAGTAGCATAGGGGTAATGTGCTCTAGAAGGAAAATCTTTGATTGTCAGATCTGTTTGAGGTAACAATTTAATTAATTACATTCAACAGAATGGACCCCCCCCACTTAATACTTAAGTTCAGAACAGGTTTAACAGGTGGCATAGCATGTAATAATTACAATTCAGGTTAAACATTTATGTTTCTAGACATCTTAGGTAGTAATTTTCTGAATGTCAGAGCTACACAGTGTTTTATTGATCTGTATGCGAATTAAAACCCTGTGAAAAGGTGAGAACTCCATAGGCAGCCTCAGGCGTCTGGGAATGGTTGTACAGAGGTGGGGTGGGAAGAATATTAAGATGCATCAGAAAACTGAACAAAATTATAACCATGAGCTGACACCTGCCTGCTTTATAAGGAGTTTGTAATGCAATTATTTTTGTACTGAAATGCAAGGAAGGCTTATCCTGTGGTTTAAATATTTAGAGTAGAAATCAGGTAATCTGTTTTAATTTCTGGTTTTGGCCCTATTTTAGTGCACGACTTTCAGCAAGTGGCTTAATAATGTGGAAAGAATATTGTCCTAACCATACAGAGGTGTTTGAAAACTAAATTATTTGCTGTGAAGTAATAGAGAGAAAAATCTTAGATTTTTTTTTTTTTAAACACACACAGTTAATCTTAGAAGACTAGTATAAAATTACCAAAACCAGCAATTTATGTCTTAAGTTTGTCTCTTTAGAATGATGATACATTTTCTCAAGTTGTCATTGGGGATCTTAGTAATGTAATGATCTCTTTAATTGTCCTCAGGTCAAGTGCAACGAGCAGCCTAACAGAGTAGAAATTTATGAGAAAACTGTAGAAGTTCTGGAGCCAGAAGTCACAAAACTGATGAATTTTATGTATTTTCAGGTAAAAGAAATGAAAACAACGTTTGTCAGTAGGCTTGTACTTTTATATTCCTATTTTGTATCCTTGATATTGTGTTCTCAGATACTGAATCTAGTCATTATACTTGAAAAAAAAAACAAAACCATCTTGTCTCACGGAAGGGCAGAATTTCTAATGCCTGTCTTAAAAACTTCAGGCGATCTCCATTAAGACTTTCGGCATAAAATTGAAGGTAATTGCATATGGTCCCTACATAGCACATGGGGACAGTCCTGGCACTTTAGGAAGAAAGGAAATAGACATATAATATGTTTCACATGTATACATAAAAGCATCTCCGCACAGAAACCGTTTGTTGGGGGGCAATGGATCCACAAGTCTGGACACCAGAGCAGCAGGTGCAACTTTGCTGTGGAAATTCATAATTGAGGCAAGCTAACCCAGTTGTTGTGACCTGCCAGCCACCCGAGCTACATGGGTGCTGGAGGATGCAGTCTGTCTTGCTTTCTCCTCCCATGCTGGCAGCTTGCCATTTGGCTCAATGGACTGAGGATGTTTCCAGGCATTATTCAGAGGGAGCCAGAGCAGCTAGAGCCTGTGAGCCCCGGAGCACACAGGAAGAGGAGACTGAGTAAAATGTAATATTTCCTGTCGTCTTCCCCAACTGGCGGATCTTACTGACTACGAACAATCTCCTTTTGTTCAAGGAGATTAGCGCTCTAAACTCAGAACAGATTCCTCTTTACATTTGAAGTTGCTGTCTTTTTTTGTACTTGTAATCTCCATCTCAAATGGCTCTGATGTGGGCTTGGAAATAAGCCGTCAAATAAACATGTGGCAGGATGATTTGCAGGCAAGCTCTGTGGCAAAAATCACTGGTGACACTTGTAGCACACAGCAAGTTCACAGAGGTGGAGCTGGAAAGTCTGTGCTGATGCCTTGTTACCCTTGCATGCTTGGAACGTTTTTCTGCTTCAGTGGTGCTTTTCATTGGACCAGCTCCAATTTTTTGGACATTTCCTGGAAACATCATGGCTTTTACTCCCTGTTTCTTCTCCTTTTTTTCCCATTAGAGAAACGCGATTGAACGATTTTGTGGGGAGGTGAGACGCTTGTGCCATGTGGAGAGGAGGAAGGACTTTGTGTCTGAAGCATATCTGATCACGCTGGGCAAATTCATCAACATGTTTGCAGTATTGGATGAGCTGAAAAATATGAAGTGCAGCGTGAAGAACGACCATTCAGCCTACAAGCGGTAAGTGGCAAGGAGCAACAGGACCCAGGTTTCTGCTGCCAGGGCACAGGCCTCCCACGAGATGGCAGCAGTTGCTCTTTTTCTGACAGCTTTCTCTTCAAACGTAGTCCTTTCATGTGTGGGACAGATTACCTTGAAACTAGGGATGCATTGACTGCAGTTAGGCAGTTGAGTAAATCTGTTTTCTTTATGCTGTTCTTCCAGCAGCAAAAGGTTCTTTTGCCTTTTAATGCCAGGCTGTCAAATACTTCTGTCTTGGTGTATGATAAACATAATGAATATGCTTTGCTCAACAAAGCTTTTCTTTTCAAGTTTGAGAGGAAACTGGCTTTCTGGTCGCCTGTGCCACTTCTGTTCTATTCTGTTCTGTTCTATCCTATCCTATTCTATTTTTGGCATCCACTTTTGACATTTGTGGCTGAGAGTTATTACACTTGTTCTTAAGACATTTCAGCTTTGCCGTTCAAGGTCTTTGTGACTGCAGGTGTAGCAGGGAGGGGAGGAGGGTGGGGTATCAGTGGTCAAGTTTTGTGCTTGAGCTGCCAGATGGTATCAGGTATCTTTTGTTGAACACGGTGGTCAGAGCAGCAGGGGAAGACAGTCTTTATGCCAGCTGTAGCATCTATGGTCTTTCACAAAGAAAACTATTCAGGCAATGACTAGCCAATTTAACTATGCTGCTTCCACTTACATGAGATTTAATTTCTACCTCTACCAGTAGTTGCCTTTTGTAGTTGTTGTTGTGCCTGGAGACCTCTTAAACTTACTTGGTTTGCATTTTTTTTTCTTTGGAGGTGTGCTTCTGGAGGACAAACTCTGTTTTCTGAAGGCTGACTTTTCCTTGGTTGTTGTGTGGCTTGGATCTGTAGAACCACTGCTGCCCCCATCAGTTGAGGGACATACTCAATGGTTTTTGGGTTGGGTTGGACTGGGTCTTTTAACTAGGCTGCAGTGGGGGATTTGGGATTGGAAAACAGTTCGTTTGGGATAAATTAAGTCCATCTCTCTCTTATAGAGAATTTTCACCTTTTCAGCTATTTTCCTAAAAAGCCTTCCCTTTATCCTTTATGAAACAGGCTCTTCACACAGATTTGTCGAGTCCATAGCCTGTGTTTGGATAACTCACTTTTATAAAGCTGTGGCAAAAGTAGTACTGGCTGTGTCTGCCAAGTTCTCTTTCTGCTTGATTCAGGAGTTTGGAGGTGGGAGATGCACTGAGGTTGACCATCCTGTACGAGCAGTGAATGATACACCATTGTACTGGCAGTTAAAGATGTGCTGACAACTTACAGTTCCCGTGGTAGATTTGGGGATGAGTGTGTTTCTATTGAGAGGGGACAGATTTGGTTACAAGCATTCCTGCTGAAGAGAAATACTGTTTTTTCTTCTGTTTTCAAAGAGCTGCTCAGTTCCTGCGGAAAATGGCAGATCCTCAGTCCATTCAAGAATCCCAGAACCTCTCCATGTTCCTTGCCAACCACAACAAGATAACACAAGTAAGCTTTAATTGTCTTTTTGCAAAATACCTAATGCTTTACAAAACTATTAAAATAAAACTCTTCCAGTTTGGTAGTAACTGTTGTTCCCCAGGGAGTATAACTAGTTGACTAATATCCTTTTTTTTTTTTTCCAGTCTTTACAGCAGCAATTGGAGGTGATCGTTGGCTATGAAGAACTGCTTGCAGATATTGTAAATTTGTGTGTGGACTACTATGAGAACAAAATGTATCTAACGCCCAGTGAGAAACATATGCTTTTGAAAGTAAGTTTCTTTCTGGTAAAAAATTAAAAAAGAATTGTTCGGGCAGGACACAGATATCTGAATTCCTGGCTTCTTTTGTTTTGCTTTTTAAAAAAAAAAAAAAACTGAACCAGATTAGCCAAATAACTCAAATTATTCCTTTCTCTTTTTTTCTTTTCCATTGTCTTTTTATTATATTGCATGCTGAATCTATTTAGAAAGTTTTGAATCCATTTTTGGTTTTCATAAATTGAAGTTGACCCAACTGAACTGCAGCCTCGCTAGGAGACCAGTTCTATGGAACTGTGTTTCTATGAAGTATTACACCAGAAAGGAACTACTACGTTTTATTTTTAGATATGTGGCAAGTTTGTATAAAAAGCTTTTGGAGGTGAGGCTGTGTATCAAAGATTTCAGGGAATGAAGTAGCTTAAAATTAGTGTTAGTAAGTAGGTAAGTTTAGTTAGCTGGAATATGTACATGGAATAAGAGAGTGCTGGGCAATATGAAGTGTGGTTGACCTCATCAACTGTATGTCTTGCAGTGGAAGAAAAGGTATCGTAGGAATCGAAAATTTGCCTCATGACAAATATTTTGAGTCACTTCAGTGTTTAACTTCTGAGGAGCTCTGTTTATTAGGACCAAATGGAAGCGTCCTGAAACAATACATGAACTCTAGAACATTTGAATTCTGTCTGCAGGGATGTCCAACGTGTCCTTCATATTTAGGCCTTTTGTTCGGTAAATGTGTGCTTAGAACACATTAGGTGGCTAATGCTCAGCGCCTGCTATTGTAAATACTGAATTATAACTTTATGTTAATGAATAACTCAGACGAAATGTAATTAGATTTTTTGGATGCTTCTGAGCTGTTCTGTGTATAATTCAGAGAGATGCTGAAAGCCATAAAAAGCAATAGCTCAGAGATGTTAGATCTAAAATTCAGTTACAGATCAGTTTGCACATACAGAATTTTAATAAAATGGAAGTGAAAAAAAACCTGTCTAAGAATAGCCAGACTCTAGTTTCAGCGAGATTTTTTTGTGTGCTAAATCTTTATACAAACAAGTAGCATCTTTTAAGGATAACCAGTCAGGCTAATGTTAATGTAAAAACTACTAATATACATATAGTAAAAGAATATTACAGAAATGTATGTATTTGAGGAGTGTGGGTGTTTCAGGACTGTATTTTTAAAATACTACTACGTTGGTTGTTTGGGTTTTTTTAAAATGATATGAAGAGCGATCTTACTGCAGCAGGTTTTTACCTCTGAGGTCCTTTTGTGGAGAGATTACAAATCTCTCTTTTTTTCTTTTTCAGGTTATGGGCTTTGGATTGTACCTAATGGATGGAAGTGTCAGTAACATCTATAAGCTGGATGCAAAGAAAAGGATAAATTTAACCAAGATAGACAAGTTCTTTAAGGTTGGTTAAGATGTGATCTTAATATGTGATTTTAAAGGTAATTCCCCCTTGCATTTTAAATATAATTAAATAGAATAAAGATCACTTTGGACTATAATATGGGTAAATAATGGTTTCCTTTCACTAAAATTTGTGTTTAATAATTTATCTAATCTGATTCATTCCCCATGTACAGCAGTTGCA
>WAAD01009705.1:0-14031 GCA_013389945.1 Fregata magnificens | reverse complement strand
AGAGAGAATACATGTGGGGTAGGCTTGGGAGAAGGCAGGGGAGGGACAGAGCAGAGCATGGGTGTTCAATCTGCTTTCAGAATGCATCTGCCACTTAGTTCGGGGATGGAGGAGGCCAGCCTCTCTTCAAGACAGCCCAACCATCACACACGAGTACCCCAAACAACACAAAACTGTTCAGTGTCACAATCTGTTGTAGGTATCCAAAAATGCAGGGATTACTCAAACTGAAGACAGGTTGGTTTGTTCTGGAGCTTGTCCCTTTTGCAGCTGTGTCAGTTCATCTAACAATATGCAAGCAGGACTCTGTTTTATGTACTGCCTTTTAGCAATTCACATTTTTTTCTATATTACTCTGACTTGTGTTGCTGCTCTCCTTTTGTCACTTATTTCTAATGGTATATATGAGAAGAGGTGAATGCTAGTGCTATTTTTTCCAGGATGGGGAATGCCTCCGCATGGAACAGCAAAAGCAATATACATCATTTTTTTCTATAAGTCAAGTTATGAAATGACACTGGCTACCTACTTGATCTGTCTTGGCAAGACAAGAAGGTCACTGCACAAGCAACTGAAAAAGGAATGGATACAGCAAACAAGCTCCAATTATTATTTCAAATGGTCCTATTTTTTTTACCTGCTCTTCAGGGATTGGATCTTTGTTTTCTATGTATATGGCAGGCTGTGTTAAAGGTACTGTAGTACGCTGTAGGTTGTCACAGGAAACTTCAAGTTTGCCTTTAGGGGGAAAAAAGAAAAGGGATTAAAAAAACCCAAAAAGACAGAGTGTTGAATGATGTTTTTGACTCATTCAGGTGGGGTTCAGGCATATTCATTAGGCAGGATTGGCACACATGAAAAAAATGGTGAGAAGGCTGGTTAGAATACATTGAAACACTGTGTTAGAGAGCACTTAAATAACTTAGCTCTTTTGATATAAGCTGGGTCTGATGAAACTCAGCTTGAAATACTTCAACTAACAAATCTCAAAATTTTTATAGACTTTGAAAACCTGCAGATGGCAAGAAAAATTGGTAAAACCAGAAAAGAGACTTGGTGCCCAAGTTTAAAAAGAGAAGTAAAATAGTAAAATTATAGGCAAATCAGCTTTAAATCATTGGAAAACACTGGAAGAAATAATCAAGCAACATTTACAGGAAGCTATTTGGAAGGTAGCAAGGAGATAAGTGGCAGCCAGTGTGGGTTTGTTGAGAATAGAAGATGTCAAATCACTCCAATTTCATTTTCCAATGCAGTAACAGGTCTTATGAACAGAAAGAAGCCAAAGATGTTCTGCATTCTGTTTTCAGTATGGCTTTTGACACAGTGTCATGACATACTCATAAGCAAAATGCACAGGCCAGGAGAAGTCACTATTAGGTGCACAGAACAGTCTCTTGGATAATCACAGTGTAGTTACCATTTTCAGACAGGAACAATATATTGAGTGAGGATTTGTCTAAAGTCCAATACTCTTTAATATTTCCAATGGGTGAAAGAAAAGTGTTTCAGTTCATTAAATCTGCTGACATTGGGATAATCTGCAAGGATACTGAAGGACACAATTAGAATAAAAAATAATACTGGAAAAATCAGACATATAGCCCAGGAAGAACTGGATTTCAGATACAGCAGTTTGGTGACAGTGGCTGCAAATTTTTGTGCTTTGGAATAGTCAAATGCACAAATACATGACAACTGACTGGGCAGCACCACTGAGAAAACAATGTGAGGGGCCTAGTAGTCAACTATACCCTGCTGCAAGCAAAAAGCCAAACTACATACTAGTACATATAAACAACAGCACTGACTGTTAGACACATGAAATCACATTTTTACTCTGGCACTGATCAGGCTG
This sequence comes from Fregata magnificens, assembly GCA_013389945.1. Classification (NCBI taxonomy): domain Eukaryota; kingdom Metazoa; phylum Chordata; class Aves; order Suliformes; family Fregatidae; genus Fregata; species Fregata magnificens. The sequence continues at coordinate 12,173 of WAAD01009705.1, read as the reverse complement.
TGGGTGGAACATAGTGCCCAATCTGGGTCTCCTTCATTCAATAATATTGTGGACCAACTAGAGGGAGTCTGGAGGAAAACAGTGGAAATGATCAGAGGGCTAAATAAAGTATAGTCATCAGGGAAGAGCTGAAGGATACAGAGTCCCGTAGAGAAGATAGAAATAAACATATTAACTGTCTTTAAAAAAATATAACAGCTACAAAGAGGAAATGGATTTCCATTGTGGGTGGATCAAAAGTACAGCTTTTAAATTGCAGCAAGAGATATTTATATTCAGTAATAACTTTCTACTGGTAATGGAGTTAAGTGCTAGAATAGATGCCTGGAAATACTGTAAAATGTCTCCAAAGAGAGGTTTGTAGGAAGAGGTAAACAACATTTACTCACAAACACTAATTTACCCTTGAGAAGGGAAATGGGCTAGATGACCATGCCAAGCCCCACCTATCCCTATTTTCAATTTCTAATCTACACATTGAATACTTAGGGATGGTATTCTGAAAGTAGGCAGTTCACATCAATGACAATTTTAGTGGTGCTCTGTTACCTGCTTTTGCAAACAAGGAAAGTATGTAATTCCCTAGTTGCCTGGGCTGAACTAAAGATTTGCATTCCAAAAGTATCTAAATGCAAAGTTTAAAAGAAAGGTGAAGGATGTAGTGAAATTTGAAGTAAGTTGGAAATTGACATGAGGTATTTATTTTATAAATATCAAGCCACCTTGTCCATTGCATAACTCTGCCTTGTAATAAAAACATTTTAATAATAATAATGACGGCAACAATAGAAACATGCTCCTGACGGTATGAAGACAAATTTGGAAGAGCATATGGAAGTTACCAATTAAAAGCTTGCCTTCCCAAATCAGATGAGTAAAACAGCTGCTCTAATATGTACAGACTGCTCTGTTTGCCACCTATATGGGATGATGCCATTGCTAAGGATATGCTTCAAGATCATGAATTCATAGTGTTTAACTAAAACTGCTGCTGCTTTAGTTCCTCTCCAGTGGATGAAAGGACTGCAAGATCCAGGAGCTTGCAGCAGAGTACTATGGCCTTGCTCCTATAAATATCTAAAAAAGTTGTATACATTTGCAAAGACAGAGACAGGAAAAAAGGATGGAATTTAAACAGTTTGAGGAATATTATTTCAAAGATCATTAAAACAACACTATAACTAGCCATAAAGGGTATTCCATTCTGTAAAATTAGCAGCAGATTACTACATGCTTAAATTGTTGAGGCCTTAAGTGATAAATCAGTTTTATTAGTGACAAAAAAAGGTGAAAGAATAAAAAGAAGATGGCTGAAAGTCTACAATCAACTCATGTTGGAAATGAGCAAAGATCTACATGTAGATCAATGACAGATAAGTCTATCATTGCCCAATGAATTTAAGTAGAGGTGAATTCCCCTCAAGGTGCTAAAGCCCCACTTGCTCTCAGGCTCTGTTCTGTGTCTCACAGGATCAGTGACTAACGGCACTGGTTCTAGAAATGCACCAAATCCTGTACACAAAGCAGCCAAACGGCATTCATTAAAGTAACCATATACTATAATATATGCTCGTATCACCACCCCTGATGGAAGTGTATGAATGTTCAATCAGTTAGACTTAAAGGCTTTGCTTTGACAGAGTTTGACAAAATAAACTATTTAACGTAGCTGTAAGAAACCTGCTTTGACACAGAATGATTTAGGGCAAGAAGCATGCAGTGCTTGCTGAAGGAGACTTATCTGTTTATACAGAAAACAATTAAAGATATGCAAAACTGCTCTGAAAGTAAGTGATAGGCAGCTATGTAGGATACCATAACTAGGATAGCCCACAGTTCAAAACAGCTCCTTAGGGGTTGGAAACTTTCAACTCCTGGTTCAACAACAGCACTCTGATGCTGTATGGACCAATGAGTTCCCAGCTTCTTCCTCTCCACGGAGCAATACGGGCCCTTTGCTGCTGCAATTGCTGAGCTGACTTCTACTTCTCATGGAAGGAAACCTTCCTGTGCTGAGAGCAGTAGGAACCAAGAAGGACAACCAAAGATAAATTTTTGCTCAGTATATAAACATGGTAAGAATGAAAACCAAGCAAACAGTAAATTTAAATACTGGATACATTTTGTATTTATAGATGAAGAAGCAAAAAAGACCTATTTGGTTTAAATACTAAGCACAATGATGAGATACTGCTAAAAATATTTAAAAAATATATACAGCTTTTATGTAATGAAATATTTCCTCTCAAAACTGGGTCTAAGCCATCAGAAACAGCTCCCTTTTCAACAGTGTTCATAACTGACATTGAAAACGGTATTCCCACTGCTCTAGTGGTTGAACTAGTTAGTTGAACTAAACATCTATTGCAGCAAAAGTGCTGGGCATCCACTTAGACACAATGTTCTACTACCATGGGTTTCTTGCTACAGCTCTTGTTCAAAAGATTCATTTGGTTTTGGATAATAGTGCATAAAGACAAAAGAAAGATGTGCTTAGCTGCTATATTATTTCAGCAGGTAGGTATCTTCTTCCAAAGACCTTTCGGGAAGCATTGAAAAAAACCCGAGATAATTTAATGAAGTAATCCACATAATGATGACCGACAGACCAGCTGTTAAGATTTGTAGAAAGACAGCAGAAGAATTAGACTTGATTTCATGCACAGCTTGAAAAGGTCAACGCACAGAAGCTGGACTGCTTAGAAATATATTAGGAAAGTCATATGTAGTCAGATAAAAATAGCTTTCAATGACCAACATAATTTAAAAGTAGCTCCTGTGGAGTAATTCAGTAAACTTGTTGCAAAATAGAGATTCAACCCTAGCACATATCCAGGAAAGTCACTGGGCAAAAGTGAAAGTGAAGGATTTTTTAATTTTTTATTTCCCACGCAATTCCTCCCTTCTAGATCACACACTAGGTTATTTTTGTACGGAGCTTTCAAAGGAAGCAAGTCATAATAAAAGTGCCTGCTGTGAAATTTATACACAAAGTAAAAATAAAACTAAAATAACTAAAAATACTATGGTGTGCAGTCTAGAAAGAACATTTAAGGAAAGGGGGAAAAAAAGATCAGTGGAACTGCTGGTTGTGCAGGGCATCAACAAAACACAACAAGCTAGCACACGTAAATGTTTCAGACTACATCTAATATCCTCATAGGTTGTTTTACACAGCACTGAGAGGGAAGTTGTAAGACTAGACTATCAGGCAAAGTACACACAAATTTGGATATACCGTGTCTGGACCTGCACAGAGCCTGCATTAGGCCTCCCAGTGCTACCAGTTCGGATGTAAGCATGAACAAGGTCAGCTTGCATACTTCTAGGCCCACAGCAATATTCATCCATCTACTGGATATCCCACCCATATATCATTAAAAGCTTAGCTCACTACAAATTTGGATTTCTGTATGTAACTTGTTGATACCCCAAGTCATAATTTTCCTAATGCAGCCTCCATTACCAGCATTTTTCAGATGCTGGGCTGTGCCTTCCTAGGACAGTAAAAAAGCTCCTGGAAAAAAGAAAGATTAGAAATTATAGGTTCAACTCCATGTCAGGAGAGCCCAAGTTCACTTCCATTACTTAAGCTAGTTGTGATTCACAAGAACAGCATGGGTAGTACAGGTCACTAAGGTGAAGGACATAAGGCAAAACGTTGGGATATGCTCCTCAGTATGACTTTTAAGCACACAGAAGATTAGCTTAAGCACACAGAAGATTAGCTTACTCTCTGAGAGAGCAGGTAAATGGGTATTATATGCTCAATACATCCTCTACAATTTAAAATATTCCAGGAAATGTCATTGTCAAGAAAGTTTCATGAAAACACCATCATCATTTCAATTAACTATGTAATTTTTATGCAGTAAATAAATTAAAATCTCAGCAACGATTCATCAAAATCCTACCCCTTCACACATGATTCACCAATCAAAGGCAAAAAGCCACTATCAGTCTACATCTGGAAATGTAACAATCTGAATCCACAGGTGTAACAGACTGAATTAACACATTTACATTTTTTGCTGAAACAAAAGCTTCAAGTTCATTGTAATGAAAAAGTTTGACACATATATATATAGTTTTTCAAAGTGTACGGTTCTAAGACGTTCTTCAGCTAAAATTCTGATACATGGGCTGAACGCTGTCTTTGATCCATTTGACCATTCCATCTCTAAAGTGTATCCCATTAGTTGCTAAATTAACCTCTCACATTTACCTTTTTTATTTGGGTTTCTTCCACTCATTTTTTCCACCTGAGAAATGGCTTCTTCCCAGCAGCTGTTGCTTGCCTGGATATGAGGCTGAATAAACTTTAGTTTTTGTTCCAGAACCTGATGGGCTTCTGTTGTCAACTCAGGTGTCTCCTTAGTGCTAACAAGTTTTTCAAGTTCATCCTCAAGAATTATTACCCTAAGAGATGCGGAGATGAACAGAAATAAGTAATAATAAATATCTGACTTCCCCATTCCTTCAAGTACTTCATTTAATGTCCTGTTATTTTCTTCAAGTTTTAAGAATCTAACTCAGCCAACTCCTCAAAGATCTCCACATCAAGATACATTGCTCACCCGCATTCATTGTAGTAATTCTTATATGTAAGATTAAAGGAGTAGGACAGTTTCAACTATTTTACCAAGGCAGTGATGAATCTCTAAAAATATTTACTAGGCAGTTACTACGAGCTGAAGTTTCTTATAAAGCATTTGGTATGTTGCGAAATCAATGAAAGATGTTTCCAGATTTTTTCAAGGGAGTGACAAAAGCGAGGCAAGATCTGAATGCGCTGCTGAGCTTTGAATTTTCACCAGATACTTAAAGAATAACCAGGAAACAATATCAGATTCCATATTGAACCAAGGATGTTTGACCCCATACTATATGAAGATGTGCCTATGATTGCAATGACCATACGTATCTGCCTTTTTTGATTTTAATCTGGGATACAAGCAGACAACCCAAAGAACTCAAGTCTGAAGCCTTCTTCCTACAGGCATATTCTCTTAATTCATGTGTAAACTTACTCATTGAGCAGTGCCTTGAGATGAAGCTGCAAGCTGCGTACCGCTGTCTGAAGACTGTTCAGCTCTCTTGACTTCTGCTTTGTTCTGGTTGGCCGTTCAAAACCCGACTGATGCTGAGTTTCAAAGTACCGATAAAACTCATAGCTTCGCTTAAGCTCCTCTAAGCAGGCAGCATGTGTATGAGGTAGGCCTTGAGTCACATCAGACAAGATGTGATGAGGCAGCCGTTCAGGGGAGACCAAGGGCTTGGGGGATGCGTTGGCTGGGGAGAGGAGCAGCACCAGCCTCCTGAAGAATTCTGAACTCTGCCCTACCCAGAGCTGAAAGAGGACCTGCAAAACAGGGTAGGGTTAGCTGTGTGCACCTGGGAAGACAGCCAGCCTCCAAAATAAAAGTACAGGTACACCATGGGAAAACATTCCTCGGCCAGCAACAGGAACTCTGAAAAACTGTGACAATCCGCTGAATGTTTTTGAAGGGTATCCCAGACCATGTGAGGTTCAGATCTTGTGAACCTTAGGTGACTGTTAATTCTTCGATGAAGGATATTATATGCAATTATGCTCAGAAGGTTGTCAGAGGCCTAAAAACTCATATTGTCATCAGGCAGTTTCATTATTTGCTATAATCTCCACATACCCTACAGCTCATAAAGGGCTGCCAAAATTCCAGTGGCAAAGACATTTTTTCCTTTATAATGCCAAGCTATCATTTCTACGATCTACTAACTACTGCATTGCCCCACACCCAACCCTGAAACATGAGTCTAATTGCACTGTACTTCAACAAAAAGTTCTACATCTGAAGAAAGCTGAGCTGCTAACTTCATTTTTTTTTTTTTCAGCCTAAATGAGAAATTTTGCCAATATCACTAAGGAGGGAAAGGCTTGTAAGAAATGAATCGATTCACAGTGTTATATATGGTACAAAAGAGGTCAGTCCACCCAGGAGCAAGGAAACCCACAATTTCAATTTCTTGAGAACTTCCACTTCCAATGAAATGAAAGGAACTGTTTTCTTAGTTTAGAGAAGACTGTTGGCTCAGTAGACCATGACAGAACAGTAGCATCTTATATCTCTAAAATGAAAAGGAAAGGTTATGACACTTTTCTCTGCAATACTGGCCCTTACTAAAAGGGATCAACTGTAGGTGACTAAGAGGTGTAATCTGAAATCTTTTCTCAAGCATTCCAGGCCGAGGAAGACAAAGTAATTACTCATCATGCTTTTTCCACCCCCCTCAGCTACAGAATAGGACTAACAATTTACTACTTCTGAGATTTTGGATCTACAGGATTTGAAATAATATATTTACATCTTTGTACTACTATGGACAAGTAGCAGTTTTTTCCAGTGTGCAAAGAATCAAGAGCAAAACATTCAAAAACAATTAAATTAAATGCATTCAGATAGATGTGGTCTGATATACCCCAAGGGTGTATCAAAAATACTTGGATGCAAACTGATACAATATTCCAAAAGGAAAAAAAAAAAAATCTCAATTTACAAAAGATGGTTATGAGACGAAAGAACACAGAGTGATATGAAATTAATTTTGAGCACACATGCAAGACTGTGATTTGGCTGGGTGCTAAAATAAAAAGCAAACAAATGGGCAGCAGTCACACAAGTGTCCCAGAAGGTGTGGTGCCCTGGATAGAAAGTCAAGAGCTCATGCTGTAATAAGGGCAAAAGAAGACCAATCCCTTCCACCAGACATAAGACAAAAGCAGTGAAAAATTAGCACACAAAAGTAGTGGACTTCAGGAATTGATAATAATCATCCAAAACCTACCTGAAAAAAGGCACAACGATGAGAGAAAAGGAAATGCCAGATGTATTTAGGGCTGCAAATAGCTTGCTCTGCCAATGACTTCTGATGATTTTTACTGACACTTAAATTTCACCCAAAACACCCAACTGGCTCTCCTCAGCTTGAATCAGTATTTTTTATTAAGCCAAAAATTTTCACTCTTTAAATTGGTTTAGTTCAAGGACAAAGTAGCCAAAAGACACAGGCTACATTTGTCATATGGCCTAGACATGGGCTTGAATGAAGATTAAAATATTAATTAAATCTGGATACATGTCTGTATTCTACCTGCATTTTAATATAATCTCNCTAAGTTTTTAATAAAAAATCTAAAAAAAAAAAAAAAAAAAAAAAAAAAAAAAAAAAAAGAGGACTGCACATAAATCCAGGGCTCGCAACACAAATATGTCCCAAGGTTATCAAAGTATATCTATTTTATTATCTATGCAGCAATCTGCTTAGGACTGATTTATGTTAATTTAGCTTGGTTCAACTACACCACACCCAGCCTACATCACTGTCTGTTAGGAGTTAACGTAAACTGAGATTTACTAGTTGTGAGCTTAACTGTACCCAGAAAGGATCCCAACCAGTTTAACTAAACCAGATTTCAGTTAAATTACTGCAAACTGCAGGTAAACAAAGACTTAGCTTACAAGCTTGGGCACCTCTGACTGGCTTCTTGTGCTTAAAAACAAGTGGGTTAATAAGTGGGCTTGCATGGTTGCAATTAGAACTTAAGCTAATGAAAAGGCAAGAAAAAAAATCCCAAAAGCTTACATCTGATGTAGCTCTTAGCTTAGACAAAGCCTCAAAGCTTAGCAATCACTATTACTGGTAACATTTACTGTCAGAACAAAAGAAGTCAAGGTCTAGGAATTAAGTGAATAAAACACAACAAGAGCCAACCCCATAGAAACACAGAAGTCACATAATAATGGAATTTTCCATTAAAAAATAAAAAGTTAAAAGGGAACTGCCCCAGCAGAGAACCACTAGAGTGTAGAAGGCTTGCATTCAAATTAGATCTTCTTTCCAATTGCAAACATTGACTCATGCAAATTAAAAATACCTAACATCTCAAAACAAAATAGACAAAAAGGCCAATATATGGTTGTCATTCTGTTCAGTTAAATGTTTTTCAAAGATCAAAGAATGACTCTGGCTCACAGCAGCAGGGGTCCAAGCTTATGATTTCTACTCCTCAGTGTAGCTAAATGCAGCTGTTCTCTCTGTCAATTACAACTAATTTGTATCTTCTGATGTCTCTCTATTTAGCTAAAAAAGATGTAAGTACAAATCTGGAAATTATTTTATTCAGCTGGGATTAAGTGAAATCAGAGAGCAAAAAACCATGTTAAGGAGATTGATCAAGCTGATTATAAAACACTGACTTGAATTTACATGATTCGCAGAAAAAAATCCTAATGTATTGTGCAACTTCAACTACACGCAAAAAGAAATCACCTAAATGCCAATAAATGTAGAAACACCTCATATGAGACTGATTACATCTCCCCCTCAGTTGACCGTGTTACTACAGGCTAGTATGTACAAGCCACAGCCACTGAAAGAGATTTTCACCAGGACCCTGCATGGATGCGTGTGTCCTTCTAGGAGAGGTTACCTTGAGTGCAGGCAAGCTGAAGCCATCGGTTAGATTGTGTGCCTCCTCTTCAGAGACCTGCTCTTCACTCAGTCCCAGACCCAGCTCCTTAAAGGGGACTACACAGATGTAGCTGGTCACGTTGTCACTCTCCGAGTTGAGAGGATAGGTTTAGCTGGAGTTAAGGTGGTTAACAAAGGAACTTTTGCATTAAACACACAGAAAAGGAAAAAAACAACCTGGCAATTTGTATGAAAGCATATACATTCCACCCAAATCCACCTGAATCCTGTTTAACTGAACACTTTGCTATCCTTATTCAGAGCACAAGTTTTAAAGGTTCTTAGAAGGATGACAGATAAGACATTGACAAAAACACATATGTCTAAATACAAACACATAAAAAGAAATGAAACAGACTGATGAAAAATCCCTGCATCCCTTTCAACTCAGGAAAATATCTTATCTTTAAATATTAAGTTTTCAAGAAGTAGCTCATGTCAATCTTAAACCAGAAATCATATATTTAGCAGAGGAAAGAGGAGAACAATTGTGCAATTTTAAGTTTCAAAGGTAGCCTATGTTAGAGACAAAACTCAGGATGATGGGAATTCCCTGCGAGTTCTGTCTGTGGAGGGACCACACCGCTCTACAATAACTGCTCTTTGACATTTCAGATAGTACTGTGAAGAACAGGAGCTCCCCTATTGTCATACCTTTAATTTTATTGATTACATCGCCGTTAAGCCACTGTGATCTTGGCAGGAACAGTGGTGAACTGTTATCTATCAACACTATTCAGCAGATTTAAATTCCAAGTAGGAAAATGTACATTTCCAGTCCTCAGAAATGCTTAAAAAGTACGAAGCAAGCACAATATAACTGATACCAGAAGACAGATAAAAATAATTCATAGACTAGGCAGCATTTACTTTAAAATAGCACTAATTTTAGGCTAACCGCATGCTGGGGAAGGGGGAGGAGGAACAGTTCAAGATTTCTGCACATTTTGGATAGTTACCCAGTCACAAAATGGTAAAATTTGCTTTAAAACAAACTTACAAATTGTGGACCTAAGCACATTTGTTCCACAGAAATATATATGTATAAAAATATTTGTAAAGCATTCATGAAAAGACCACCTTAATTTAAACTATCATTTTTTTCATTTATATTTTGATTTACAAACTGAATGCTGTCATCTCTTGGGGCACATAAAGCCAATTAGAAGCACTTGTCTCTTGTCCAACTAATATGTTTTCTGAGGAAGCTACAAGTTCCACCCGCTTTCACTCCCAAATTTTCCACTTGCTAAATTCTCATAGGATTGAACTTGTAAAAGTCATTTGCTCAAGGAAATTTTTACCACTTGAGCAGAAGAACATTGCATTAAAAAAAAAAAAAAATATTGTGTCCCAGGAAACAGCAATGCTAAGTGTCCAGGCTCTAAACAAACAAATACATTTCTCCCTAATTTTTCCCTAAACTCCAGGAAGAAAGAAACCTATTAAGCATTCAGACAAATACCTGCAATGCAAATTAATTAGGAACAGAATATTATTGTTGCCACCAGCAGCTGCCTCACATAAACAGTGTCTATTCTAAGTTAACCTGACAGCATGCCCAGCAGGTGGAGCACATGGGATGAGGATGGTAACTCCATCAGAGATTGAAAAATCAGGTCAAAACCCTTCAGGACCAGTTATCTCAGAGACCAGTTATATTCCTTGTTAATCTTTTCCTGCAACAAGACATTTCCAACAGCATGAATGCCATAAAAAGTGGTGCTTTTAGCTTCCATGCTAAAAAAATATTCCAGCAACATCTCAAATGAGTGGTTTGACCAAAGGAGCCACTTACCGATACTACGTCTCAGCTACGGATTCCCAGCAGACTCCCGCACCTCCTGCCTTGCCCTGCTCTACTGTAGCCCTCCCACTTCCATTTCTGTGTGATAGATGAAAGCAGAGAACTGATCCCTTGCCCCCACTAGCTTCCTTAAGGACTAAACCTTTAGAAAGTTTAAACACATACACACAAACATATACACAAACACATTTCCTTCACGTGCTTTGCTCTAAAACGCAAGTATTTTTAGCGCTAATGTTTTCTATTAAGGCCAAAATACAGTAAGTAATCTTAGGTTAGTTAAATTTTTCTATGTCTTTGTGATAATATTTCATTCATCTGTTTAACTTACATTGCTTATTAGCTTTGGAGAAGGCAAAGCTACTTAATAATAAACTGTCAAATCCAGAATAAAATATCTGTACAGTGAATGTCTAACCTCTGTCAGGAGGCTGATCTTATTTACCTATAGAAAAGCAAGAACACTAATGTACCCCTGTACATAACAATTTAATATACATATTTTGCTCTTCAAAAGCACATTCCCATCTAAAGATATAACCGGAGGGGCTCACAATATCCCTGAGAAATCCAAGCTGCTCTTTTATAAAATTCTCACCTGCTCACCAGGCAGGAAGGGATGAGCTAAGCATGTGATGAACTGGCTGGTCAAGGAAGAAACATAGCACTGAAAAATGCCCAAGTATCTTTACTCAGACCTCCCAGCATCGGATTTCTGATTTAGGCTTTTATGACCCAAAGAGGGTACTATTTTTTGTTTAGCTTACTGTTTTCTTGTGTGAACTTTCTCTTTCCCAAGCTAAAAGGTATGTGCAATAACTAAATTTTTACAGAGGAGAAGGAACAATTTTGTACTAGATTTACTAGAGGAAATTTGCAAGTTTCCCTGTGCTCAGTGCATCTCAAAGACATAGAATGCATTTTATATCCATTCCACCTTAATGGGGTAAGATATCATCCAGTTTAAAATACTGCTATCCAATGTCTGTTTTTATAACACTATTTATGCCTTGCCATCAGAGAATGACACCTTACAACAAAATTAAAGTTGTTTCAGTTTATACAGTCCAGCCTCCAGATCCTATCTATCAATACAGTTCAATGGAAATGGAGTGTCACACCATCTTGCACCAGCTGAGGATGAGACTATTAACGTCATCCAGTACCATACACTACAAAATTTCCTCCAGCCAGCTTGCATATAATTAAATCAGTGACTAAACCATAGATTCCTGTGATGCAGAACCCACAAGGCTCTTAAGTATAAAAATACTAAGCAACTAGCACGCCAACTGAAGTATTGCCTGAGTTATTACACAATCCAATGGAGTATAGTGCAGAGATTTGTTGAACTAGTAGTGACTGGTCTGCACAACATCCTGTAAATACTTAACCCAAAATGCCTAACTTCTAGTTTAAGCTTTCAGCCATTGCATCCTGCTCTTACCTTCCAGATTAAAAGAGAAATACTATTTTCTCCCTTCTGACTTTTTCTTCTATGATTTTGAGCAATCCACTCTTGCTGATAGGAACAAATCAGAATAAGAATGGCATGAGAAAATGCTGAATTGTTTCTGCAAGTACTCAACTGTGCCTTCATATAAAATGTAAGGAGTATGACTTTCTAGCCCATTGAATTACTGGTCCACAAAGTTTGATACAAATGCCTGGTATAAGGCTAAAGTATAATTGTATATTTTTTCTATTTTACATGGGAACAAATTTTAATCAGGACAGTATTAATTTATTCTACTCACTGAAGGCAGCTGCCCAGCTAAAAGGGGGCACGCTAGTCACAAGCAAATATTGCTAAACTTCTAGTTTTATTGAAGGGAGTAATGATAACATATGAAGT
>WAAD01009704.1:2377-26384 GCA_013389945.1 Fregata magnificens | reverse complement strand
GAAATACTGCCAAATGCAAATATTTTGCCACCTACTATGTATTCACAGCCAGAAAACTTTACCAGGATTGCCTCTTTGAAACTAACGTACATCAAGTCTCCTATTTTCTTACTCAGAATTAGATAGTCATAAAAGTTATTACTACTAATCCTTCACTGATAAGGGACAGAGGCATTGTGACACAAGATATTCCTTTTTTCAGATCCAGCCGAAAACTCAAACTTTGCTGTCTTCAACAGAAACCCAGAGAAATAAAATTATTTCTTTCTAAGCATTATAAGCATTAGCAATAGCAAACCAAATTAATAGTTCTCCTACTAATGTCTCTTCAGACTAGCTCTTTGGTGGTACGGTTGCTAATCAAATACTGTTTTTTTTTTTTTCCTCTGAGGCAGACTGACTGTATTTAAATAACAAGTAATGACTTAATTTCTAATTTCTTTTCTATTGTCTATGCCAGAGAACCTCTTATCATTAATGTCTACCAAACTTCTGCACAGGAATAAGTGATAGAGGGAAACAGTAAAAGACTGTGAAATTACAAGCAACATTAACGATGTAAAATTAATCACTGTTCTCCCTCTTCCTTCCGATAAAAGGACACAAGGGCATTAAATGAAAATAGAAGGAAGGAGTTCAAAACCAGCAAAAGAGGATAATTAAGCCATGCAACCCCTTGCCACAGGGCAGTGCAAATGACAAAAATTTACAAAGACTCAAGATGCAGCTGAACAATTTCATGGAAGAATTATTCGTTTAGGATTACAGAATATACAAGGCACATCTGGCTCAGAAAGCCCTTGAGCTGCAAACTGCTGGACACTGAGAGACTAATCGTGAAGTATCACTATTCTTGTACATTTTCCCCATACCATCTGCTGTTGTACACTGGTGGAAGCATGACACTAGGCTGGACCTTAGGTCTAACTTTGTATGGCAGCTCTTATATTCTCATATTAATGCATTTACTGGGTATCCTTCAGTATAATAATTTTATGTCAGGTTTGCTGCATTTAAATTATATTATTTTCTCCAAGACATTGTTGCTAAATCTGCATCTTCAGAATTTGTCTTCTGTAGGCTATAGCTCTCCTACCTCCAGTAAGTCAATCATCCGCGTCATCTGGGAGTAGATGAGAACTCTGTGTCCTTGAGATTTCAGCCGTGTCAACAGAAGATCAAGAGCATGAAGTTTTCCACTGTCAGTGATCAGACTCTCTTTGTCTAAAAAGAAATGGAAGAAAAGCAGGTAACTAATGAAGCCAAAACAGCTACGTGCAACAAGTTAACTTCTAAGTCTTCCTAGCACTTCGCTGCATTATAACCCCCAAAGTAATGAGTTGTGATGGACGAAACTGCAACATCCCTTCTGGCTGACACTTACAATTACGCGGCTAAGAATAACTTTTGTTTGCTGGGATGGGTGTATATGAATATACCCACTTGGCAAAATCTCATCACAAATTGATATCCTCATGAGTATGGACTCAATCCTTTTTTGGACAGCCATTTCCCTCTTCTAAGGATTCATTCTGACCAGATCAACAACCACAACATGCCTTGACAGCTGAAGACATTTTTCTCCACTTCACACGTTAAAATGCTGTCCTTTGGACATTTGCTGGTACCTGCCGCTGAGCTTTAGACTTATCCTCCACAGATCTAGTTTCACGATCAAACCCCTCACCAACAAGGAAAGTGAAGAACAGTTCTCCAGGTCACTGTAAAATAACAGCCCCTTCACAGCATTGCCTTAACTTCTCTTTTTCTTCCTTGCCCTCTGCTATTTGGGTTGGGTTTTTTTTTTTTTGTTTAATAAATGTTTCCAGAGGGCAATCTTTTAAGTCACTTCAGTTGTCACACTTCATGTCCTCTCTATTTCAGCACTGCTCATGAAGTATTTTTCAGGAAGGAGATCTTCCTGTTTGTACATTCTGTACATAAAGTTCAGTAAACAATACATTACTGTTGAAAGAGGATGAACAGAAATTTTCTTCCAAAAAAATTATCTGTTGGAAAGGCCACTGATGATTCTTTATTCTTTGGGATGTCTGAATTTAGGTTTACAGCCAAAACGGAAAGTTGACAAATGCAGATGGTGCAGGCTAGTACAGAACCCAAATATTTTCGACATGTCTAGCAGGTACCATTCTCTAATGTCTAGCAGGTAACACTTCTGCATGCTTCTCATTGCACAGAATGAAATAACTGATGGGCTGAAGAAAATCCAGCTTTCTGTAAGGCAGTTAACTGTCTTGCACAATATTCCAATTAAAAAAAGAAAGTATATACAAAAATTAATTAATTCATCTGAGCACCATGCATTTTAATATAGCTAAAACCAAGTTCATACTAGTGGAACAGAGAAATACAGATCACACAACAGCACTCCTAAAAAGATCTTATGAGCACGGCAGGCGACACAGTCCCTGAGTGCCCAAGTACAGTGATGTGACACAGAGGGCTAAGTTTGATTCTTGCATGTGCAACCAGGGGTTTGCTGAGAACAGCAGGAATGTAGTTGTTGTTCTATACTTAATTCAAAAGATCAGTTTGAAATAACATGCCCAGGTTTAGTACGCCTTTCAGAAAAGTTTTAGAAACCAGAAAGTGTTCAGGAAAAATCTCCAAGATTTCCGTGTGTTAAAAAACTTTTCCTGCAGTGAGGGAGTTCAGAAACTTGATCCATTTCAATTTTTCAAAGAGCAATTGGCACTATTCAAGGTTCTTCTTTTGGACAAAGTTTTTTAACAACAGAAGAGAACTTTATACTAGCGGAGGAAGGCACAGTATCCACTGACTTGTTAAAATTGTAAAAACAAGGCACATTTCCCTCTTATCCTTCCAATAGTGAGGAAAAACTAGTCAGCAACACTTTTATCCAGAAACATGGTGGATTCTTCATCATTTTAGTATTTCAATCAAGATCTCTTTCAAAAATATCCTTTTGCTTAAACATACATAATGGACTTGATGCTGGGATTAGTGGGATCTACATTAGGACATCAGAAGATGCAGCCAGCAGTCCCGCTTTCTGCAATTCAAAAAATTGTGAGTTGTCAATATAGCTTAAAATTACTAGCTATTATATTTGCACTATAAGCCAATGCTGTGAACGCTCTCTCCTTTGGTAAGTTTAGAGCCATGCTCCTGCAATTCACTAGCTAAGAATCCCAGAGAAGAGACCTCTGCTCTTTCTTGCTTGTCTGCCTATCTAGATAGTCATTGTTTTTCTCCAGCTTTGTCTCCCTTTTGATGGTGATCTTGTTGCTTTGCCAGGAGCAAGTGCCACATCACTGCTTGAATCATTAGCAACCACCTTAGGGAATCCGTCAACTAGAGAGCCAAGCCAAGAAGGTACTGTAAGGAAAACTCAAGACCACAGCTCAGGCTGGCATTTGTTCTAAGTGCAACATAATGTATAATGACGCACTCATCTCTAGAACAGAACTCAGTCTCAATTACATACAAATAGTTAATAGTTTCATGCATTCTTCTAAGGAAAATCAAACTTTGAACTTAGGCAATTAAGTAAAAATGGAAATGACTTATGGCTATTTGGTTTTCAAATATATCTATGTAAGTCAAAAAACTCTGCACAGTAGGAATGTTTACTCTATACAAAATGTTACTGTTTCCTTTAAATCCATACGGCCATGACATTCTGCTTTTATTCTAATTGGTCAGCTTGCTATTTCAGAATGAATTAAATTGAGTGAAGCAACATGAAAAGTCTAGATATACATGACAAACTAATATGATCATTAACCAAAAGCCATCTGACTGGAAGGAAGCTGAGAGAACAAACAGGGTCTGTTCAAAAGTCAATCTTGACTGACTCAGATTAACACATTAGCAAGTTTCCAAAAGCAAAATGCTACTGTTTTTCTCACACAGGCAGGAATAGGTAGGACTAAGTTTTGATAACTGGAAATGATGTGCGTCCTTTGCTGCTGGCTCCTTCGGTTTCCATTGTGTAAGTTACTATTTTTAAACAGCAATAAAATGCAAATTACAAGTAAAGAACTTATTTGCAGATGGTCTTACAGTCTGAAAAGTTAGCAGCTCGTTAACAGTTTATTATTTGTCCAATCTCTCAGCATCAGAGCAGACTGCACTGCTGAGAAAGTTAGGGTTTTTTAGGAAAGAAAAACAGAACTAACAAAAAAGATTTATCATCTCTGGAAGAGAAAACCATTTGACTTTAACCTGGCATCTTTAAGCGTGCTATCTTGATACCATTGTGTTTTCCAAGATCAAATATTTTCGCATGCTTAAAGTCTGCCACCTAGTGCTTCAAATGACAAATTCTGGAAAGCGCTAACAGAAAACATACTTCTTTATTCATGCAATCTTCAAAAAACATCAGAATTATTCAAAAGAGACAGAGAAAACAAAAGTGTCTTCCACCTCTAGTTCCTCCCACTTCTACTTCTCATTCCCTTTTACTGCAGGGGAAGAAAAAGGCAGTTTGCTTCATTTTTAAATGGGATTTCCAAAATTTGCAATTCTGCATTTTCCATTTTTAATGATCAGTGAAAACTTCCAATGACAGTGTCTTTGGATTTTTTTTTTTTAATTTTTTTTTTTTTAAATCGCATCAACAGAACTTTTTTTTAAGCCAGTCAGGAGACAGAGGTCCTGGACTGCACGTCAAAGAACCCTCCCTAGGATGCAATTTTTGGGTTCTTCAGCACTGTATGAAATAAACAAGAGAACCAGACCAAAAATAAAGTAACTGTAAAATCATATTGTATGGTTTTCAGCCGAAAAAAAAGTCCCTGCCTCCAGCCATGCAGGGATATGGACATAAATTATCTACAAGGGGATACAGTGGGATCCTATGGCCTGGGAAAAATAGTTACAAATGATTATGACTCAAAATAACCCCAGTCAGGAGCTCTGGCCGATGACTGTAGCTGGGCTCACCGCTTTCTGGAGAATGAGAAAAACTGCCTGTGGACATGCAAAAAGCAGAGGAAAGAGAGATAAAGTCTGGGTTCCAGTTGACACCCCTGGTTCCCCTCCCGACAGTCTGCACGGCACAATGGGGTCAGTGAGGAGCTAGCTGGCTCTCACAGTAAACAGCCAGTGAGGCCGGTGCTTTTTATCGATGCTAAAAGGACTCAGACACTTCCTGCCATTTAATCCAGGACCATTTTTCTTTCAAAGAACAGGAAAAGCCTCAAGAGATTCCCACAGTGATCGCAGCTGAGCCTGCTGCCAGGGCACTGGGAATGCCGAGTCTGGGAGAGGATAGATCAGGGTCAGGAGAGAGAGGTATCCCCTTTTCTTCTTGTCACCTATTTACTGTAGACCTTCACACCTACCGTTCCATTCAACGCTTGCTAGACTTCAGCCTTGTAAATGGGTCCTTCAGCACATCAGTCACTTTCCGCAATGCACTGTGCCTACTCCTGCATGTACAAACACAGCTATCCTGTTGTGGTATGTGCCCTCTCCTTAGGTTTGAATGCTACTTTCCACCTAATTAAAACACACCTGTACGAAACTACTTTTTTTTAATCCACTTTTAGCTCCAACACCTCCTAAATTAAGCCAGCTTTACATAACACACTCATCCCAACCACCTTCTCAACCAAATTCTTTGTTGTGCTTTGACAACAATTTGCCTAACCTTGCACCTATTTACTCACTCCTGTAAGCTTCTTGTACCCCATCTTTATTCCTCTACCAATTTTTGTTGACGACAAAGTCGTCAGCTTAAAATGGAAGTCTTTTCAAAAGAATGCAGCCCTCTCCCTATTCTACTTTGGCTACTTTTCTTCATTTCTCTATCCATGCCTTCTACCTGAATTTATCCCTTCACTATTTCCCTCCTTTCTGCTACAGCGATTCATTTTCTGTTTCCAAATAACTGATAAACAATTCAATGAATTCCTGAAGAAACTATAAAAATCATCAACTGTCACTGAACATTAATCTAGTGCAAGCACATGAAAAATGGTTTCTCCATTACATAGGTACAAATGTGCATGTGCTTCAAATGACTCCAAGTACTTAGGAGGTACCTTCTTAAACCAGACTGTAGCAAGCAAAAGGCCATTTTCCTTTTACTGTACTGACTTCCCCTGCCAAACATCCTTGACCCAAAAGGGTCTGGGAATAACTTAGCATCTGGCAGTGCAAGCTGTTTTTCCTCTTGGCTATCTCTCAGATCTCTAGTACTTTCTGCAGAACTCTGTTCACTGCTCAGGACCACCTTCCGACAGCTAGAGCGTGACCAGCCCATGAAAGTCACTGCAGTATTGGCAATCAAATTCTAGCAAATCTGGGATTACTTTAGTCTAATTCTAGGAAAAAATTAAGGGCATTTACTTTACTAGTACACTGGTACCTTTATCCCAGTTTACCAGGAAATATGAATAAGTCTTCTTTATTCCAATTGAAGGTCAGTAAATCCCTCATGCCTTGTTTTCCAGGCCGATTTCCTCTGAACTTGGTCCCCAAACCCATCCTTCTCATGGTAGACTGCTATAAGTAGTGTTTACCCTTTCACTAGGAAGACCAACAAAAGATCTCTTAGGTCAATACAAAGGTCTTCCAACACACTAGGAGGCAAGGCATGACTGTTACTTTTCCTGCAATCTTCCTATCTCCAACCTCAAAATAGTATTTGGTTGTGAGAGCAGACTGTGCTTTAGTAAGCAAATCCATCTCTTTACAGTCATTTGGAGGGCTGACATGCTAAGAGAAGTTTGTAAGCATTAGAAAAGTTTGTATTAGACTTGTTCAGTATCCATCGACAGGTTTACTCCAGACAGAGGATGTGAAATCAGTGTATTTTAAGATACCAGGGTTAACTTTCACTCAGGAGGAAAAACACACACACAACCACCCCCGCCTCCTCAAAAATCCCATAACCAAGCATAATTACCACCGAAGAGCAGATGTCCTTATTTATCTCATCTCTGTTCTATGACAACCTCCAAACCTACCTGGTATCCTGATAAAAGACCAGCCGTTCTGAGGCCTGATCCCTAACAGCCCTCCTGGATACTCTGGGAAGAACTGGGAGCATTGCTTCAGCCAGTCAGCTGCTAGCTCAGGGGCTCCATGGAGTACACACTGCTTTGCTTCAAGACTTCCTCCTTCCTTTAGTGCCCTGCGCTCATATTCTGCACTTCGGTCATTGCAGTAGAACTCCAGTGGCACAGCTGTTACCTACAAGTAAAATAATAATCAATATTTTTGTTCAAATTTCCCCTCATCCCCAAATCCCCAGTTCAGGTACCTTCCCACAGGATCAAATTTTGAAGTCAAACCATTACTGACATGTACAAATGGAAAAGAGTCTTAGGCTGGGCTTAAAATCAGCAAAGATGCAACATCTCTCCACACCACAAAAAAAGTCCTGTGAACAACCAGGCACAGATTACTTGCCTTTTGATAAACAATGCCTTGTGCCAATTGCTACACAACTGATAGCAAAGCTGAGAGTAAAAGAATAATATCCTTGCTGCACCTCTCATTTTGCCTAGATTTCTTTCCTTTATTTTTTTTAATTTTTATTTTTGCCCTTCACAATCAAGTATTTACCTAGCAGAGATGAGATTTACACATCATCCTTAACAGAAATTCATGTGATAATTTAAAATTAGGAAGATACATGAATTAGAAAGGAAAAAAATGAACAGGAAAACAGCCCCGTTTTGGAACAGCACATTTCTTGGGCTTGACAGCCGATCTGAACAGAAGTGGGCCACAGAAACAGTGCAAGTGAGCACAGGATGATCACCTTTTTTTTCTGGCCATTCTATGAATCCCTTGCCCTATTACCTGCTTCAGTACATACAACACAGCTGGACAGACCAGTGTTGCAAACACAGGAACTCTGATTTCATGCCATGCCAGCTATTCTGGAATGGCTCCACCAGTTTAACTCACCCTGCTCTGCCCCATCCACCCAAATCTGGACAGAGAGTGGAAGGTCTGCGTTAGCCAAACAGCTGTATGCCCAGTGGCTGTAAGGTCCTTGAGTAGAGTTCATTGCAGCAGACAAGGCTGTCCATTGTACAATCTATAGCTTTCTCTTATCTCTCCCTTACCAGGGTAAGGGACAACTTCAAGATATTGAAGTAATAAAACCCCAAAGCATTATGGTGCATACCGGGACAGCCTACTCTGCTGGGTTTTTCTTTAGGTACTTCACCAAGAGTTAAACCATATGATCCAAAGCAAATACAACAATTACAACACTTTCACGCAAATATAAACACACAACAATTCACTATCTAGCACAAGAATCTTTCCAATAGAATGCAGGTCGCCAACTTCTTCCTATCTTTTCTGAATATAAGTCTGTCTTGGGCCAACATTCTGGGGTAAGTGTTTCCAAAAGCTATTTATAACCAAGTTTACAAAAGAAAGCTAGTAGAAACTTTCACATACTATCTAGAGACTTAATAAGTTGTTGTAAACTCACTTAAAAATGAAACTAAAATTTAATATTAGAAAATTAACCTTACAGTATGGACTTGTAACGGAGAAAAGTTATAAATTTGCAATGCTTTGTAGGTTTCTTCACCAATACAGGAAGCAAATATATCATTACTCTAGAAGTCATTATTGCTTTTATTTTAGAAGTACAATTAAAAAAATAATCCATGTAAATTCATAGAAGTTAAAAACATTGTCATGAATCCTAACGCTGTGCAAAATGACATTACCTATGGGACTACGAGAAGCAATGTAACAAATAAAAATGAACAGAGAGGAAATCAAACTTGTGGAAGTTTTCACATTTTAAAAAGGAGGCAGAGCTGCATAGGAAGAAACAGTATGGGAGTCTGTAGGGTTTCATGGTGAACAGTAAGCAGCAGAGTTTCTGGGATTGAGTAGGGATTCCCATTGAGTAGGGATGGGAATTAGTGTGATAATGGGACAACTGAAACATTAAACACAGTAAAAGAACTATCTTTGTATTGCAGATCAAAAGCTTTTATGTGTTTGAAGGGGTTTTGATTTTTTGTTCCAGCTTACTCTAGCATGACATAATTAACTGCTACATATTGAGAATAATATATATATAACATTATATCATGCAAATGAAAATATTTTAATGGCTTAACTAAACGATAAGCAATAAAATAGTTTAAATACCAACAGTTTTAAATATGTACTTTAGAATTGTAAGGTGAAGGGAGCAATGCATAACTCAGGACAGACTGCCTGATATCTCAGATGCTGGCTGCTCCTCTCTGAACATTTACCAGCTAACTCAAAGTAAAAGGTATTAAGCAAGATCTTCTGGGTGGAAGCCTGTGGTCCACTCCTGTTTTACAGGAATAAATTCATCTCACAAACAGAGACTTCTCTTTGCAAGGGCCAAACAATTGTTTAAACAGATTCATGAGCACAATTACAGTACATATCCAAATAAAACCAAAAAGCATACAAAATGTTAGCAATAATGGTAAAGCCATTGTTTTGCAAGATGCCAAGAGCTATTTTTAAACCAGACTGGCTTACAGGTCTACACACACAGCCACATGAAACACTGCAAAGTGAAAGGGACTGTGTTAAGACTTCGTACACATTTCTTGTACTGCCATCTGCAGTCAAAGCATAGGACTGACTTTGTG
This sequence comes from Fregata magnificens, assembly GCA_013389945.1. Taxonomy (NCBI): domain Eukaryota; kingdom Metazoa; phylum Chordata; class Aves; order Suliformes; family Fregatidae; genus Fregata; species Fregata magnificens. The sequence goes on along the minus strand of WAAD01009704.1, from coordinate 16,779 downwards.
GGAGAGGACAAAACCTCTCAATTCAAGATGCAAGCAAGTCTTATTGCCTGAACACTGATGTACACCGCGAACAATGGTACAGACTTAGATTGCTTAAGGGACACTACTAACCACCACATTTCAGTTCACATTTCTACACTGGATAGACTGCAACAAATACTCTTTCAAGCACAGACAACTTGCATATTTATTTCCAGGACACCTAGGACAAGCAGCCACTACACACAAAACAGAGCAGATTAATTTCTGACACAGAAACATGGCTTATCTACTGAAATCAATATGGAGATTCATACACTACGATTTTCAAAAGAAAAACAAGGTCACACAATAAAATTCTACATGCTACATTTCAGTAATACCTCACCTAAAGGAAGAGCTAGAGGGAGACAATCTTGAGATGAACTCTGTGTGCACCTCCGTGCAATTCCTACATTAACAAGAACTAATCTTCCCACACAGCCTGTGTAACAGTGACTGACACCTGAGGTCGTAAGACTATCTTTACTGTCAGCTCCACACTTTTTTAAATGCATACACACACTTCTAGGGTAGAGCTCTGCATCTCCTACGTGGCCTTACAAGAAAACCCAACACATTTCTGAAACAGACAAAAAAAAAAAAAAAAAATCTTCCATTCAAGCTTGTCCATGCTCCCCACCTCTCCTTTTTGTCACGGTGCAGTTTTTAAAGGTTTTTTTTCCAGGTTTATTTTTGTGGTTTCACTCGTAACAAAAGGTAGGATAGTCCTTAGTACTAAACCCTCCTATATCAAGAAACTATTGTCAAACTGATTGAATCTAACAGTCATAGTTCAGAAACTCACACAAAAAAATAGTGATAGGGATATATGAATGCATTGCCACCTCAAATTCAGTAACTTAGTTTAGTTAGGGTAATTGTTAAATTTCTTCCTGCGTTTACCTCCATGCAAAGTTAACCTTTCAGATGTTGTGAGATGCCAAAACCACTTCTCACCACAATACCTCTGACACACTGGGATCTACTGAAACTAAACCAAACAATACTGCTCTAAATTGAATTAATCAGCTTCTTAATGAGAATACAAGATCCATCCTCCAAGGTACTTTTTTTGTGATTGAGACCTATCTGTACTCAGGAAAATTGCCTGCATAGAAAGAAAACTGCAACACTAACCCCCCCTTCACCAACCCATAGCTGCTACGTAAACATACGCTCCTATTTCTATCATTCGCTCCATTAACTTCCCAAAATGCATCACAGGTCAAACAACAACAGAAGGCTATAGTTTCTGAGAACATATGTGCTATTTCTGCTGTTTCAGGTCTTCTACACTCCTGCCAAAAGTTTTCAGCAAGCGTAAAATTAAGTCTTTGTATTCCTAGAAACAAAAAGCCATGCCTCCACTTAATCATTTTTATACACCAGCCAAGCCAAAACAAGTAACTTTTATTCACTGGAATAAATGTCAGATGCGATCTCTCCTTGCCTTTCCCTTCCCCTTCATATGTAGCCTTATAAGCCCCTCTCCTCCCTTCCTGATGTAGGGGAAGTATTCAACATATTCTTCATCTGTAATGCAAATCTAGGTACAAAGACTGACAAATCAAAGGAATCTGAAGGAGAAGTGGTTTTCACAATTTATTCTCAGAATAACTGCTTGTTCTTGAACCAGGTAATATGTTGTGACTGGGAGGTGATATGTGGCTTTGAGAAGTTCAGTTGGATTCCTGGCCCCTAGAGCTGCAGGCACAGATGAATTCAGCTCAAGCAGCAACATCTAAGTAATAAGCACAGAGTCCTACTTGCCATCCACCCTTCTCCAGATGCGAATCTGTAATTGCACATGCAGCCCCATTTGATCAAGACTACAGCAAGAACATCAACAGTGACTAAAGAATACAATATCTGGATGGTCTGGTAATAAAAGTACATTTTGTCCAGCTCTGTCAAGATCCAAAAACATGGAATACAGTAGCCACAGACTTATGAAGGTCTCTCGTGTCAGCCCAGGAAACTTCAGCTAAAGTAATTTCAAACTTCAGTTAATAGATGGTGGACAATCCCAAGCTGTACCATTTAGTATCCAAAAGATTTAGAAAATGCCAACTTGAGTAATCCTTATATATTGCTTTTTGGACCATAAGCTGAGGCAATGAGAGAAAATGAACAACCTTTTCAAAAAAGCATTGCCCCTCAGCCCCCTTTTGTCATCAGAGTTGACCAAACATTCACCCCATTCTATTCATATCATACTTGCATCTCCCCCTTAGTTTACTGGGGAATAATCTACTTGACAATCTCATCTATAATTTTACTGCTTTTGGTATTAGGAGAGAAAGTGAAATCTACATATCTCAGAATAACTCCTGTTGGGTGCATCTTACAACTTTCCTTTTCCCTTTCAGTACACATTACAGTCACTTCCCCTATGAAAAAACCTGCTATTGAATACAGTAGCAAACGGATATCCTCACAACAGTTTTACCCAACCAGAAGAAAGTAATAGATCATCCTGTTTCTAAGACACAATTCTAACAAGATTTAAAACACAATAGAAAAAACATAATTTATAACTTAACTTGGACTTACCCGTGGACTGGCTATGCACAGGAAGGACGGCAGCTCAGTCACCTGGCAGCACCGTACACATGAGGTAGCTGATCTCCTTCGATGTATGACATGATCTGAATAGCCAGTAACTGCTTTACAGTGGCTACTGAACACAAGGTTCTGAAAACAAAATTAAAATTATGTCTATAATATATGTCTATAATACTAGATATATAATACCTCTATAAAGAAAAACTCCTCCTAAATCTTGTAACCACCCATGAGAAAGACAGACAAAGGACATTCACCAAATATTTCTCTTTGAAAAAAGGAAACTCTGCACATCTGCTGCAGTGACAATGTACAGGATCTTTGTGTAATTATCAGAACATTCAAATCCTGAAATGGCTGAAATCAGAATAGCTCGTATCAATACTGGCCTTTATGCTCAGTTGGAATCAGAAACAAGTTTTTCCTTCTTTGAACCTTTTGACCTTAGCTTTTATAATGAAGTAAGTATGGGAATATTCCAGTAGGTCTGACCCTCAAGCTGCTTTGTAGCTACTCCTTTATGTATTCTGAAGCATGGGTAAAGAGAAATTTGGCAGAGAAGAAACATTAAGACTCTAAATGAGACTGAACTGGTATCTTTGAGCTTTCATCTTTTCCAACCTTTTTTTCCTTTCCCATGCAAAATGGCTCTGAATTTTATCCTGAAGACTTTCAGGGTGCTAGCATGGTTGCTCACACACATGAACACACCCATGTGTAAGACCTGGAATTTGCCACAAGTCTATCAATGTCCTTTTGATACAGAAAAATATATTGACTTAAAAGTGGGGGCACCGAGATGACACTGCGGTTTAAAGAAAGGAGAGCTCTTTGAAGATGCTTAACTCTACACAGAAAAATAACAGAAAACTAAATTTTCTTTGCTTGCATCAGTTATTATATTTCCTTTTTTATTGTAAATACCTGCATCAAACAATGAAATAAACTGCTTATAGACTAAGCCATTTTTGCTACTTAGTTTTTATTCTGACTCTTCTATATTCAGAGACCAATTGTTATATATTGTTATGTATAATTGCTTCCTATAGTATGCAGAGCATTATTCTGCATACTATAGGAAACGAGCAACAAAAAAAGAAACATGAAGAGGTGTACCTCTCACTGCCATAGGATGACAGGATGTGCCCTCCTGACAATTCTAGCAGTTCACTTAAGTAAAATATAAACAGCGTCTAAAGCTTTGGCATTGTTCTGCACCAGTCCCTAATGCACCAAAGTTAATTGCATGCTACTTCTATTTTACATAGCCTTCCAATTTTCTAAAATCCCAGTGTTTGAAGTTCTAAACATCAGGGTACATGACAGACACAGACACCTTGTATATCATGTCATACACTGGATATACGCATTCCTACGTATGTCAAAAAATGCTAGAAAACATCCACGGCAGTAGTCTGTTATGGATCATGCATTCTGGGCCCTTTCTACTTCCAGATGTAGATGCACTGGGCAAGATGCAAATGGCTAGGCACATATAATTTCAAACCTGCTGCCAAGGAAGAAAAATAGTCTTACTGTACATACATGCTAGCACCACCTAAGAAATACAATCAGTCAATCCTAGCATATTAAGTGGGTCTTTCAGCTGCTACCAGTGTGACCCATGGTCTGCAGCTGGCAAAAAGAAAGTTCATACTCTCTGACTGAACATCTGCTCCTCTATATAAAAGGTGAGAGCAGAAAGAGCTGACAATAGCCTTTCACTGACACTCAGCAGGGCTAAAAAGCACAGGTCAAAGCTTGGGCCACACTGGATAATGTGAAGTGATCCCAAAACCAGGCTCTTACTCAGCTGGTAATTCTTTATCAGTAATGCTAGCTTAAGCAACAACTGCTTCACATGTTCACTCCTGTCCCTGCAGAGCCCCTTCTTGTTGGCCTAGCTGTCTGTACTCATTAAGATGCTGATCAAGAGGCAAAAAAGCCCTCCACTCAAAGTTAGTTTTGTGATCTGTTTCACCACCTGGTAAAACACGCCATGTGCTGAAACACCAGAGCAGGCAACGCAAGGCTGGGAGTACATGGCTGTGGACAACAGATGCGAACGCTGGCTTACTCATCTGAGGACCACAAATGGTGGCAACAAAGCACAAGCACTGCTGCTGAAAAGGGGGAGTCCCTTCCCATGACGCAGTTGCGCCACTTCTCGTGCTAGTTTTATCACGTGTCACACCCCTCCACAAGCGTATTTAGCTACACATCTAATCAGAGAACAAACTCAACAGATATGAAAATAGAAAGTTTTCTGTGGTCAGCTCATGCAGGGATGTGACAGTGCCAGCCAACGTCAGCGGAGGCAGGATTCAGTGGCTGGGAGTAACGAAAGGACAGCAAGGGTCAGAGAGGAAGAGTGACTTCTCTCAGCAACAGCAGGCTACTACATGGACTCAGAACAACTGCTTTAGCTCAAAGCCCCTGTCTTCCCCGCCCCTGGCCCAGACACTGGGGGTACAGCTGATTTGACGATGAAGAATCAGCACTGCATGCAGTCACAAGAGGTTTCCAGTAAGTCTTACGACAGCAAGCATTGGCATACTGATTGTGGCCTGGTCGTCAGAGGGGTTTGTTAACTTTATTTCCTGGAAAGTGAGAGTACAAGAAATGGATAGAGAGGAAGCTAACAAACTGTAATTCCAAACCTACACAAGTTTGTTACTTAATTCCCTTCTGGAATATCAAAGAGCCACCAAAGATGGCTTTAGCCCAATTAGAAGTACCCAGGAAGAAACATAAAGGAAAACTTCCAAGAAGGTATCCAAAATAAGAGAAGAATATTATTTTTGTATGCACATGGTATTAGAAGTAGGTGTTGTACATGCGCATTAATCTGGTTTTCAGCGCCATGCTTCCCGTGTACAAATTATGAGCAGGTCATGTAAAAACATCCCCCTCTGAATTCCCTGACATATGCAGGCATTAAGTATTCATGAACAAAGCAGACATCAGATATAACAGGAACAGCAGAAACCAGCTTCCCATCAGTCACATACATGGAAAAGACCGGGTAAGGTTACAGAACTGAACACAGCCACAGCTCTGAAATGGATCATATACCTTAGTACAACAAAGCCAAGAACCGAAGAGGAGGATTGTTAAAAAATAAGAATGTACACATCTACTGCAACCACGCAATCCAAAGTAAGTGTTGAAAGAGGCTTTTGTGTATTGCAAACAGAGCTGCACATAAATATGGGTGATTGCTACCAGCATCTTAAGTTCATTAACACTCCTCATTTTTTTATAGAAAGAAAATTAGGAAAGCAAAGGGGAGAAGGGTTCATCTCAACAGATCAGATTTTATATTAATTTAAATCAAAGTATACAAATTAATACACATGTTGTGGAGGTGCGGAGTAAGGGGAATGAACAGACCTCACGCTGCAAGGGATTTCTGTGTTTACATGAAGAAATTCATACTGTTTTTAGACAGATGTTACCTCAATTTCGCAAAGATCTATTAAAAATAAATGTGGGTTTTTGTCTACCGACTTATTTTCATAGTTTGCCTCTTATATCAGAAATGCTGATCTGAGCAGTTAAGAAAAGCCTTTCCAGATTTACACTATTTCCTTTTTCCTCTGTTTCTCCCCCTCCTCACTCCCTACGTGTTACTATCTTATAAAGCCCTAGAGGAAGCTTCAGGGAATTTTACACTGAAACTTTCTCGAATTTGGGCTAAGATAAAAAAAGTGAGTTCATTTTCACTCATGATGATACATGCTGCTAAAAGACAGGCATGTAAAGGGCAGTTTGTTTTCCAACTCTCCCTTTGGTTTTGAGCTTTTTTATTTTTTTTAAGATGTTCTATAGGTAAGCTGTGCAAGCAAAATTCTGCAAACATAGCTTATTTTAAAGTGACTTTAGGTGGTAATTTGTCTAACATGCAGGTTAGAAAACAGTTCTAAAGAATGTGTCATAACTGTAGGGCTAAACTTCCTTTAGATTTACTGGGGTTATCACAAACGTGCTGTATTGCACACACTGATGAACTTTGCTCCTCAGCTTGCTGTTTTCTATGTAAAAGGTACTAGTTACACCAGTCACTAGTTACACACAGGCACAGCACTGGGATCCCCTGAGACACAAGTAATGACTTCCTCAAAGAACAGAAATTATTTGGAGAAATCAAATTATATGTTTAAGTCTTGCACGGTTGCGGTACAGGTGGATCTGTAGCCTACCCAAATGCTTTACATTTCATTGTTAATATTGAAACCTACATGTGCATATTCCACATCTCATATTTAATATCTATAATGTTAACTCACCTTCTGTTCTTTAAGAAAATATAATGACTTTCATTTTAATACTTATAAACACTAACCCAAAGGCTATGTAAAAATCTAGATTGTCTTTCTACGTATATACAAATGAATGGTACCTCCTGTAAGTGCATACAACTTCTGATACCATCTCCTACTCCTTCACTGTTAGGCTGCAACATTTATGACACCACCCAAGTTTTCCTCAACCATACCAACGAGAGGACAGAGCTACAGTATAGTCTCAGAGATAAGCATTACACAGTCAGTATACAAACAGCTGAATGTAATCTTAAAAAAGCTAACTGAAAGCAAATCCGTATTGCGTAGACATCGTAGCAAGCTAGACATGGAAACACAGAATATTTAAACACCAGCACAGCCAGAGTTAACTGGCATACACACTCAGTTGGCTTGCTCTTTGTTTGATAACTAGGACTCATTTTGTTGGCTTTGCTGTTAACGCTGCAAAACATGACACCAAGCCCAAGGCTGGTTTCCTACTGCTTATGCATCTTCAACTTCAACTTCCTCTACACGCTATTCAATTGAATTCTGGCTATCTCCTTTCCCCTTCCACACTCATGAACAGAAGCAATATTCCCTAGAGAAATTTGGCACAATCTCACTGTTTCAGAAAAGATTTTTGTACTGCGTATCTGCTAACTGCCCTAAGATGCTTTCCTGACTCTGTGCTAGCACTTTTGTGAACTTATTTCCCAGTGAAACGAATCAATGGAGCTATAACCTAACTCAGGAAATCAACAGCAATTTAGTCAAAAGATTAGAGAAAACGACCTTGCATTACACAGTAAGATGAACACATTTAGAGTCTACCAGCAGCAGAAGCAAATTTCAGAGTAGAAAGACACCATTGATAACGCTTGTCTGCCAACTCTGAAACACTGCTAGGCTGAAGACTCTGCTTTCCCCAGTTGCTGCAACAATGCATTGAATTTGAGAAGAAAACAGCTGGTTTCAGTCAGAAAACAAGCATCTTACATGTAGAAAAACATTACAAACCTCTTAAACTTACATGTAGAATCCATCCCTGACAAATCATGAGTCTAGTTCTGTTGCTCCAATAATAGTTTTTAAGACTTCTAATTTAACTGATTTGTTTTTTATAGCAAGTTTTGAAATGTATCACCACATGGGAGGAAGACAGCAGTCAAACTATTTTTCTGTTCGGCACTCTTACTAACTATATCTAATAACGCAGATAATAAAGTCATCCTGTTTCCAAGTTTGTTTTCTTCTGTTTTATAAGGATAGAAAGGTTTTCATCATTTCTCACTCATGAGGGTCTGCTACTGTCTCCACATCACAGAAATTTTACTTACCTGCAGCAAAGTGCAGCTGTGCAAGTTAGGGAAAGACAGTGGGAAATTTACATCAAGCAAAAAATCCCTGTTCCTCAGACAACGTGACCCCTGCTGTTTCTCCCCTTCACTCTCCATCCAAAAGCGCATGTGATGGAGCCTGTAGGATGCTTTCAGAGACAGGAAAAGAGCTAACCATCTGAAACAAAACACAGTACATACATTTATTCACTGCTTTGTGAAAGAAAGGCTTCAGTATACTTACAACATAACTCTATTTGACACAAACGTTTTTTCAGAATTTCAGGCTTACAGTGTCGTAACCTAAACAAAATAATTTTTGCTAGACACCTTCCAATTATATTACTCTTCATTTTTTCTAAGGTGGCTTAACTAAATCTAAATAATCAAATCAGAATACACTTTGAAGCACTTCGTTTAAAAGGGTCAAGCCCGAGTTAGCCACCACTACTTAAAATTGCACTCCGACTTCTCTGTAAATTGCTCCATATATAAATTATTCATAACAACCTGCATAATGGATGCAGAATTCATCATAAAGATCAGACAGATCAAGAGAAATTTGTATTATGTTACTGAAACACAGAGAAGAAACAGTAGTCCAAAATAACCACAACAATAAAATAATATTATACTTACAAAGCCCTAAGCAAAACACCTTCATTTATTAATAAAGATTTGCTTTTAATCTCAGATTTCTTACAGTCACTACCTAACTTCAGTCAGAACACTGTCCATTGCAGAGTACACCAAAACTTAAACAGATCACCTCCCTTTCCAAGATAATACAGTTCATGGTGGTAGGAATCCATCATCCTAAGCCTATGCCTTCGAATACCATTCCATATTAAAAACAGGACATGTGGAAAGTAGACAATATGGCTCGCAGATGAAGAACAACTATCACAGCACAAGCTTATTCCACGTGCACTAAAACATACGCTCAAGTGCAACTGGTAAGCATTGCAATAAACTGGCCTTCAGAAGTCTGGATTTTGCGCTTGATAATACCAGCAACCTACAGTGTGATCCTAAGCAAACTCTTGTGTTGCCCTTTGACTGTCTTGTGTATTTATAATGTCAAATCTTTGTAACAAAGGTTTTCTTTTGACAGAGGCATAAAAATTGCCTTGCATAATGGTGCCCTATACCTGGAGGAACACTCTAGAAGTTGCTATAATGGTAGATAACGACAGACAAATAATATTAGGAGGCATAGAAAACACAGGTTTACAGAGAGATGCCTCTAACATCACCTGTACTTTTCCTATAATTACTAAAAGAAAAAAAAAAGTTGTCCTCACCTGGCTAAATGTCCCTGATTCATGAGGTTTGCCATTTCTGCTGGAGAGACATCAATAAACCGGAGGAAAGAAAAACAGCTTTCTTCATTGATGCCTGTGTCACAGAAAGACTGAAGTTAGGCCAACACATTCCACAGACACTCACAGAAAACAATAAATTTACTTCATCAATTGAAGATACACATTCTCTGACATATGACAAATCTAGGTGAATAAACAGGAGATCCTAATTCAATCTAGATCTTTTAGAAATACTGAAAATTTAATCTGAATCGCTGTTGCCTGACTCCAAGTTCCAGTTCATTTTCCAGTCTGGGCAAGAGAAGGGCATTTACCAAGAAAGACAAAGACGTTCCAGGCCAGAAAACCACGCAGCCAGTAAGGACATTGATTTCACCTACTAAGAATCAATACGCAACGTGCACATTTGCAAATCCAAACACGTATCTGCCAGACGGCTGACCAGAACACGCATACCTCAGGATGCCTGCCAAACATGCTCGCTCTCACCCAGCCAGCCAGTCAAATGGGTTGGAAGGAGATGTAGGAATTGGTAGGGGAATGTGAGCATGGGCATAATGATGCAACAGATATGGTGAGGATAATGGATACACTGTAGTGAAAGGTGGGGAGCAGAAGAGATATGTTCCACTGTTAATGAAGAAAGCCTTTCAGGCCCACCCATGTGCACTGCATATCCCCAATACCATTCACATCTTTTTATTTTTTAACTTCTACACAAAAATTATATTCCCAAAATTATTTTCCTTTTATTGTATGCCAAAAAGGGTCCCCAAGAAAAAGCCTATTATGAATACCAAAACAAACAGAAAAAAGAATAATCAGCAAGACATACGGAAGTTAGAGATTTACAGACAAGTGCAGACTCCTGTAGCTGCATCTGGTTCTTCCTACTTGAAAAGGGGTTTTGCGTAGCTGAACAGGTCCATGCTAACAGATTTCAGCAAAGTAATGCAGCCAGTATCTCTCTTGCTTTTTTTCTCCCAAAGTTTTTCCCACCCCAGCAGCTGAGCAATCTAGTTAGCTCTTTTTAGCAAAAAAAAAAAAAAAAAATCAATAATCTATAATAATAAATTGTATTTGTCAATATAAGCAGCTTATGTGGGTTTTTTGCTCATCGATTAGGTCCTGGGTCACTTGTATCTCATCTACTTTTTACCTGAAAGAGAAGCTGGCAGTTTAACATACAATACAGAATGTACTGAAATGAATCCAAGATTTCTCTGAATTGAATCTGTGAAAAATTCACATTAGACTAAAAAGGCAGAATTAATCCATTGAAGCATGAATCCCCTTGAACTTGTCCCAAGTTAAAACAAGACAGGAGGAATGGAACAAGAGACTGCAGTAGGATTAAGCAGTGACTAAATAACAAGTTGTCCACAGATTATTCTTTCAGCTGCTTCCATCCTTTCCTCACTGAGCAAATGAAATATATGTACAAGCACAAATGCCAACAGAATTGTAACAAGTTCTAATCAGATTATCTCAGAGGACTAACTAATCTGGCCTCTCAGTCCTTCCCCCTGAATAAGGCATATTACAATATCACATGCAAGTGTGCAACTCAACTTGCTTCCCAGGACTGTAAACCTACCCTTCCTATGGAAGAGAGACTGCTGGATGTGGTCTGGTGCAAATGGCGAAAGTAAAACCCGTAACCACCTGAAAATGAAAGCAACAAAACCAAACAAAATCACTAAGAAGGTGTTAACACATACAATGTTCAATCACACAATCAGCAGAAAATGCAGAGTAACCATTCAATTCTTCATTGTAAGTATTTCAGCACGCTGGATATCTGGAATTGCATGGCAGTAAGAGAAAAGCATCATCAGTCCACATGCACTACTGTTAATTTGACACTGAGACACACCATTGTTCTGGAATTGCATTTTATGCTGTAGAACAGTTAGTCTCATCTTCAAACATAGCTCTCTCATCTCTGTCCTGAGCATTTCTCATAACTGAATGCAAACAAAATTAATCAAGAATTGCCACAGTCGGAGAAAACAGCAAACTGCACTCAGGCAGCTTCTATTCATCCAAGGTAAGCATTAAAAGCTGTCAAGGCACTAACAGATGCTCACAATATACCATGTCACAACAGACAGACACTGATAGCTTCCTTAAACATGAAAACTCACTGAAGGGAGACCAGGTTTTTTGGGGTTTTTTTAAGAACTCTTTTAAAGCTTAATTCTATTACACATCATCAGCAACAACTCTAAATTCCTTTTCCTGACTTTCTTATTCCATCAAAGGGATATTTGATGATCAGGATTCCACCAAGAAAGAGCATCAGATATCAGATGCTTAACAGCTGAATGAACAAAGAAAACTAGAAATGCATCGGTTGGCCAATGTCATTCAAGTACATTCAGGTAAGGGAGTTAATTAGCACTTACAAAGCTAAATAAGTCTAAGTAATAATACTGAACATGCTAAGCTGGAGAGGAAGTGGAGTAGGCTTGCCTGTCCCGTGAGTGGTTAAAGACCCTGATCTGTCCATGACGGTAGATGAATTTTGAAATCTGGTATGGCTTTAGGGAGATGTGAAATGGAGACCAAGTTTCTTGTCGCTCAAACAGCTCTGGGTGATTGCACACCTATAAGAAAGAGAGCATGTCAAACACTGGAAGGAATTACTTTAGTCCGATGCAGCATTTACATCCCAAATCAACTACGACTATTGATCACTAAAACTTTAATATTGATTAGTATGTCACAGCTATTTCAGTATATCTACTCAAATTTGAATACTGCATCATATCTTTTCCTATTCACGTAACAGCTATCGCCTCTTCTTCCCAAGTGAATGACTTCCTTCAACAACCAATTTGGAACCAAATCAGTTAGCAGATGCATGCACCATTTGGCTAAAGCTCTTCCACCCCAACATTATGCTACACTGCATCAGGAACACAACTGAACTGCATGCATATTTGCTTGCCTATGCCAGAAACTTTTTTAATATGGTGTTTTCTAGAAGCCATATTTTAGTTCTGTGCTAATGAATGATTACACTTTTTTGTAAAATTATTATTTAAAATAGCCTTACCTTCCTGAACTGCATAACTAGATTCATGAGACTACTAGTGGTAGTCTGTGCTTGCTGAGTAGTGCCCATTGAGGACTGCAGGAGGTCATCAATAGAGATTTTGTTTTTCAGAGCTTGGTACAACAGCTTCTGTCGACTTGTCTGCTGGCAGTACATAAGAATTTCAATCTGCAAAATAGTAATGAAGAGTTAGCCTTTTCTGTCTCTGAAATGGAGGATGACCATATCAGTGCACACAAAGCTGAGAGAAACATAACTTAAGGAAAACATAACTTTCTCAAAAAAATACATATATAGGCAGTCACATTCACATTTGTATTTCAGGATCCAGCCTGGGAAGGACTTAACCAATAAGTGTGTTTTGGAAGGCTTAGGTAATGATGTAGGAGACAGACCTTGAAATGTATGTGAGCACAACTAAGTAAACAGATAGATTCCTAAGAAGCTCTGAAAACATCACATCTGCAGCTGCTCAGCTTAATATCTGACCTCAGTTCTACTATTCTACTGTTAAAATGCTACCCATTTAGAGCTGTGTCTCTAAACAGGTGTCAGGAGCTCATGGTAACGACAGGTGCATCACATAACAACAGTGTCTGTGGGAAGTTCTAGTTTTGAAATTAATAAGCACATCAGAACAAAGTAGATGTCTCTTAGCCAGTGGTCCCAAACCCTGGGGACTTGTTGACCACAAGATCATCCAGTATTGCTAACATCCACATGAAATTAAGAGACTAACAAGAGAGGAGCGTGATGTTGCCACTATGCATTTCTTACTCTTTACAAGCAAGCAAAAAGAATCCTAAATCCATGCCAAATCCTTCACAAAGGCAACTGGAGATGTTTATCACCCAATCATTGTTGTATCAATCTCCTTCACTTCAATTAGTGATATTTCTGTCAACTTAATCAGGCTTAAAGATTTTTTATTTGTAACTGTTAACAAAGCATTTTCCCTAGAAGAAAAGTTTATTAATTAGGGGTTCTTCAGTTACATTCACATCTAATGAGATTGCTGGGACATGGTGCCAGAAACTGAAGGTCTGTGAAACGTCTACAATCAAATTTCAGGTATGCAGACTGACAAATGAGTTTGCAAAAACCAGATTAGAGAACAGAACTATGACAATACATTTGAAATGCTCATTCCAGATAAATACTTTTTCTCACCTTATCTGACAGCTCATTTTCCACATCCTTCTTGATTCGTCTCAACATGAAAGGCTTCAGGATCATGTGCAAGCGGGATAGCTGGTCTGAAATACAGGGAATGGGGAAGAAGGAACAAGTACTTCAGCAAGGGAGAAAACTACATGGTGGTCTACTACAAATTAAGTCCCTTACTGCTCAGCTATTTCCGCCCCCATATGAGCTCTTACAGCACAGAGTTGGCATTTCTCTGTTGATTTTTCTTTTTTTAAATGAGTGCCAAGCTACACTGTTTAACTTATGAATCCAAAGATCTTCTTCAAAGAATGAACTTCTAAAGCACCTTATGTGTTCTATATTCCTCTGGGCTGAACTATATGGGCTTAAATTCATCACTAACTACTACTGAAGAAGAAAGTTTCACATGAGACATTGNTTTTTTTTTTAAGAATTTTTACGCTTTTCTTCTGGACCTCAAAAGATGTTTAGTGCTTTGTGCCATAATTTTTATGTCTAGAGCTTGTAACACACCCAGGAGATCTCCAAGATTATGTGCTCTGTAGAAACTTGCGAATATTTAAAATATTTGTTGTCCTGTGTTTGGGAAGGAGGAGGACTGGAGACAAGTAGCAAATCAACATTTTCACTACATGTT
>WAAD01009703.1:1132-13492 GCA_013389945.1 Fregata magnificens | reverse complement strand
TCTCCTTTGAGCCCTCTCTGAAGACTGGTGTCTCCTAAACAAGGAATATCTAATTAATGATATGCCAGCTTGAAATCTAGAACTTAAAAAAATCATTAGACCCAGACTAATTCTAGGCAAAGCAAGATCACATTTTATCAGACTGCCTTTCAAATATTTAAAAGTTTAGTCATTGCAGGTCTGCTTTCTATTGAAAAAAAAATTACTTGTAGCAATGGCATTTCAAAGCACACCAGGAACCCCATCGAAGACACTGAGTAGCAGTAAACAGCTCTCCTGTTGGAGTTTTGCCATTCCAGCAGAGCAAATTCCATGGAAACAATCAAACATCCAAATTCTTCTTGTCACTTTCTTTCATATCTGTCTCTTAAGTAATATTCCCTCAGGCTGCTCAACAATGCCAAACCTATTTTAACTGTACCTTTAAGAGATACAGGTTACTTGTACACAGCGCAGAAAGAATGTATTTTTTCTGAGTTACATTTTAGCATTTAGGCTTCTACAGTTTCAAAGGCAACTTGAAAGGCACTTTCAGATTCGGATTGGGGGAAGTTTTAATCTCTTAATTGAAGGGATATTTTTTCCTCCATTTGCTGTTTCAGCATGCATACTGCCAACACTCATCTTTGCTGGAAAAGTAGGACTTCCTCTAGAACCATAGAAGATCATGTACTTTGAAGCATTAACAGGATTTTAAACAGATTTGAATAGGTCATTTTGCACTCTAGAGAAGCTCAACTATACTAAACAGTCCTCCAGGACTGACAATACCTAGGGTAAGCCTGCAAACCAATCAAGGCGTGCCCCTCCCTCCCTCTCAAAATATATAAATACACACATATACAGACACACAAAAAAAAAAAAAAAAAGAACACCTGAAGAGGAAGAACTCACTTCCTCCCCTCTCCATACCTCTTCCTCCTCCCTCAGAGATATTAAATGGATTCTAATACTTAGTGAACTTCAGCTGAACTGTGACAGCATCTCTGAGAAGCCTTATTTCAATGGGATGCAGATAATTTCTTTTTATATTTGTTTCCTTACTTTTATCTCAAAGGTCATCTCCTCTCCTATTTCGCTACACTTTGAACTGGTAATTTTTTTTTTCTGGTCTCTTTTGTCTTTTTTTTTTTTTTTAATACAGTGATGAGTGATTTAAATAGGCTTTATCTCTCAAGCAAAATTAAACACCTGTAATATACTGCTGCCTGTTTAATAGTCTCTTACCATTGTAAGGGTTTTAATATGCTGCATGCCTGAAAAGCATCTTTAAAAACCTTATCCTGTTAAGTCTTTACTACACCAGAAAGATTCAGTCCCAAATTTTGTTTTTACCATGTTGCTCCCTATTAAGTAACATACTGACTTTGATGGGAAGGGTAAATGCTATGCAGAACTCTATGCAGAACTTTTGTCTTGTAAATTAAAAAAATTACATCAGTATCTTTTACAGAGAAAAATTCCATTCAAGCAAAACTGAAGAGACAGATTTACAGCAGGTCTTTACACAAAATGCATAGCTACTACAGAATATTCAAAGATACTTCTCATCGTTGTTGTTCATAAAATCATCTTTAACAGGTAGAAAGATTTGTTGTTGATACTATGCATTTCACTCTCCCAGCATACAGTGCGCACACTTCACATCGCGTAAGGCCTTGCAGACAGACATCACCAGATGTGGTGGTTCTGTGCAGTTTTCAACTGGAATCCGGTAACGTCATCTTTATAACTATGAAGTATTCTAGCATAAAACAGCTGGACATGCTACAGCTGCCCTTTTGTTCCAGGTGGTGTTTCACAGGTTAAGAGAAACACAACATAATCCTCTATATGAAGCAAGAACTAAAAAAAGACAACTCTGTGGAGTGTGCAGTATACATTACATGCAACCATACAGTATATAAGCAATCTTCCTCAGATCCATTACTTTGGATAGCAGTATGCCTACTCACAAATACTGCTTCTTAGCACAAGTGCCAAGCAACACTGATTTACAAAGGGCAGAAGCCTTCTGAACATTGCTATGTATCTGCTCTGTGGCAATAGCCTTTTTGGTATTCAGAAACACGGCAGCGAAGGTATCTGAAGTGGTACAGATAGCAAAGGCATGGCTAGGCATCTGTTCAAAACGTTATGTGACTACAGTAAGAGCTGTCATCTGGACTATCATAAGCATATTACAAAACCAAACAAAAAAAATCACTTGTAATTATCTCGCTGTAATTAGAATAATTATCTTGCCTTGTAACTTACCTGAAGTCTGCAGTCGCTGCAAAGGATTCCAGCTCTGTAATAGAGAAGACGCAAAGAAAGCCTTCTCCACTTCGGAAGTAGTTGTCTCTAATTGCAGCATAGTCCTCCTGCCCTGCTGTGTCCAATATATCAATTTGGACTTCTTCCCCATCCAGAACCACCTTTTTCCTGTAGCTGTCTGCTTTGGTAGGCTCATAATCTTCAACAAACTAGAAAAAAACCCCAAACACTCCATGGTATAAAATCATGCCTGTACAAGGCAAATGCTTCTATTTGCATTTAAGGACATAACAAACATCTTATATGGTTACAGTAACTAATAAATAAGCAAGCATATGTATTGAGGCTATGTGAAGTTCTCAAATGAGTCATAGTTAAAGCAGGCTCTCCATCAGCCCAAACAGTTTATAGGTTTTTGCTTTCTTCAGCCACTACAAGGAAATTTTAGAGGTACCTGCAAAACATCAATATCTGTACACTACCCAAGACTCTGCTTCTGGTCAAGCACAACATCTGGCTGCGTTCCATTATGCTATCAGGCAGTTCTGACTTTGAATATATTTAGTATCAATTTTTAAAGAACACCAAAGCCGTAATTTCTGCCTTTTAATTAAAAAGAATGACTTTCACTGGAAAAAAGTAAGGAAACAAGAAAGATTTTCTTTGCCCTCTTCAACAGCAGCACAAAACACATGGAAAAAATTGGTCATCATTTCAGGCATCATGCAACTCACCTCAGTGAAGAAGCTTTGAGCTATAACACCTAAATAAGTTCTAATAGGTCTAGCGAACAATGACAATATATACTGATAATATGACAGAGCATCTAACTGCTTAGAAGTCTGAATAAAAATGCTGAATTATAACTTCACAGGTATCTCTAGAGGGTAAATCACTAATCTCAAAAAATATTTTTGTTCAATTTAATCACTGACTTTCATACCACATCACATACATTTAGATCCTTTCAGAAAATACCTGTTCTAATGAACGCTTAAATAACACTATGTAACAGACATCTCCCGAGATAATCTTTAGCGCAGATTCTTACCTCATCATACATAAACTGTAGTGTTAAAGCAGATTTTCCTACACCACCACTTCCCACCATGATGACTTTGTGCAAAGCCAATGAATTCTGTCCTTTAGGCTTATTTGCTGCCATCTTTGGATTGCGGAAAATTCACAGGTGTAAAATGAAAAAATCTAGAAGAAAAGTATTGTTTCATTAGTTTTCTTTTCCTTCTCCCACATGCACTGTTTAAAGTGCATTTGTTTTAAATCCTGACATATCTAAGGACTTAATTTCAGTTCTGCTATCTTCAGTGAAAGCTATCTGCTTTTTCACTGGAAGCTATTCCACAAATTATACCGAGCTCATCTGTTTTGTAGCATGAGCAAAAAAAGCCTTCACCATGTGGAAAGAGCACAAGTGGGTTCACAGCATCCAAGAGCAATTAAGAGAAAAGATTTACATTTTGGTATGTAGCATTTTCTTTCAGAGACACAGTATTTGTCAAGAATTCTTGTTTGTTTACTAAGCAAGAATTGAAAAAGGAAGCCACAGTGAGTCAACACCACACAAGAAAACATGAGATATGACAGCTGCATGGGAAAGAAAACAGACATTTGAAGGAATTTCCAGCTTAAATAGCAAGCACCAAGACACAGCAGCAGCAAGGATTAGCTAGTGTACTTTTTCAGAAAAAAAGCAAGCAAATGTGTCACTTAAAACCTAAAAATACCCAGTTTCAGTAAGTCAATCAGGAACTGAAAGAATAATCTAGTTTACACAGAGTGGAAAGATTCAGCTTGCCTTCCTAGGCTACAAATGCCATTATTCTGTATATTTGGAACAGTTGTCTCAGTCCCACAACTGCTTGCTCAAACACAAATCTCTCCACCTCACCGATACCAAAGGGCTCTATGACAGTTAATTCACATACAGTCTAATGTGCATGTGCACATGTACAAAAAATAACAATCCCATTAGCTTTTTTTCTTAAAAATCATGCTATAGTTTTAGCAGATCTCCAACTACTATCTTCCCACAGCTTCGTTTCATTCCCTACCTATCCCAACAGTAATATTATGGTATTTGTGTTACATGGAGACAGAATGTTTTGTCTGCTTGCACAGTTCTTAAGACATGGGAAAGTCACTGCAGTGACAGAATGTACCCTCCTCCAGAGATTTAAGATCAAAACAAGCTCTGATGTCTGAAAAACACAATGTCTACATTATGGAAGATGTAAACACAAGAGACATCTGTAGTAGCAACTAAGAACCAAATGTAACTTAGATTTTTTTAAATAGAAAGCTCAAAAAGAGCACATTCACATGGCACCAGAATTTAGTTACATACAGAACTATCAGATAATAATAGTGTAGTAACAAGACACCACTACCCATCACAATCATTTGACAATCTCACACTAAAATTGCATCCTCCTGCATAATGAATCACCTTTGTGTGCAGCTTCATCAGAATGTGAAGCATGACAATTTTATTAAAACTTATATCAAAATCCCTAGTTGAGGACACGTACTAAGTTTTTGTTAGCAGTGAGACAGTTAAGCATAAAAGCATGCTGACTGAAGCTTCATTAGAAATTAAGCCAATCCTTTCTGGAATTAAAAAATAAAGAAAAAGGTGTGGTACTTTTGGCTGGGATAGAGTTAATTTTCTTCAGAATAGCTCACATAGTGCCATGTTTTGGATTTGTGATGAAAACAGTGATGATAACACACAGATGTTTTAGCTGTTGCTGAACAGTGCTTACACAGTGTCAAGGCCTTTTCTGGTTCTCACACTACCCTGCCAGCGAGTAGGCTGGGGATGGGCAAGCAGATGGGAGGGACACAGCTGGGACAGCTGACCAAAGGCATATCCCATCCCATAGCTTAGTAAAAGCTGGCAGGGAAATTTGCTGGGGCTGCTGTTGCTCACAGGATTGGCTGGGCATTGGTCGGCTAATAGCAAGCAATTCCCCCCCGCCCCCCGACTTGTTTTTCTTGGTTTTGTTTTTCTTTTTTTAAACTTATTAAATTGACATTATCTCAACCCACGAGTTTTCTTACTTTTACCCTTCTGACTCTCTCCCACATCCCACTGGCAGGGGGGGGAAGTAAGCAAGCAGCTGTGTGGTGCTTAGTTTAGTTAACCCACAACCTATATGAAAAACTCTCTGGATCACATCAGTACCACTACCTATTCTACTATCAAAGAATTCTGAAAATGCAATTGAAAATTAAGTCACTTAAATTGTTTTTGTCAGAAAGATTATCTAAGTGAAATAAGCATGAATAAGCTGCTGTACTAATTATAGAGATATACCAGAAAAATATAACTAACATTATGTTACAATTTCTTTTAAAAAGGACATGGATGAGAACAAAAACACATTTTGGTTTTGGCCATCATGGCTTAAAAAGAACCATTGCTTTCTTTTTACTCAAGAGGGAGTACGAGAACATGAAAATAGCTCCAAGCCATGTGTACATTTTCAACCTACTACACCGCATTTTGAACTACTCCACATTGTTTTGTCTTTGCAGTTTTCTCTTAAAAGAAAAAATGTATCCTGAAAGTCATGCTTGCTTGTTTTCAGTATGTATTTCAGACATGTAGTATAAAGAAAATTCCTCTGAATTCCAGTCATCAGCTGACAACAGCTCACTTTGCCAAGTTTAGATTACAATCCATACTCTCAGAAGCACAGAAACTGAAGTACTAGTATACCTGGATACGGCCTACACTAACCTTACTAAGCAACAAAACAGACTATTCTTCCAATATTGAAGTGCTTATAGAAGTCCAAATGAATTCAGAAGGACCCCTGACAGGTGAGTTTGTGCAAAATCAATACTACAATCTGTGAAAAAATTGAAATACACAATAGTAATGTTTCATTGTAATGTGTTGTAAATTAACCTACAGTCCGAGTAGATTGAGCGATGTGAAAATTCGTATTTTACTAGAAGCTGTAATTCAACAAGTAGTGTCCCAGTGTGACAAAGAGAAGCTGCCACTTTCTGTACTTTGTACAACAGTTGACACATACTTGAAAAGCCAAAACAACAATGTCCAACCAATAAGATCCTTATAAATAATCAAGTTAGTGACAATGCTCCTTTTCACTGAAAATTCTTTAACCAGAAAGATTTTACAGCAGCCAACCATTTTCAGAAGCCTTGATAACATCCTTTCAAAGAAGCATAAGAGATTGAGTCAAAGAAAGAAACTTGGAATTAAAACAACTGACCCAACCAGTCAAAGCAGTATCCTGAGTCATCAAGTCATCAATACCTGTCAGCGAACAACATTCCAGTAAGATACTGAAGACAGCAAAACTTCATGCTACCACAGACTTCAAATCTTAAAGATAAGGTTGTCATAAATACTCTGCCACATTTTGTAGTGGGAGGAGGCTGAAGGAGGTCAGGTTGCTCTCAAGTTCTCCACAATCCAATAAAGATATAATGCTGGCAAAGTTCAGGCCTGCTGAATGGCAGACAATGTGAAAAGAGAGAGAAATAAGTTACAAATGAAGCAAGTACAGTCTGATACTGTGCAAACAACACTCAATCCAGAGAGGCTGCTTCAGAGCAAGTATTCTGCCAGAGAGGAGAAAGACCTTGAAAGCGGTAAGTTTTGAGCTACTGCCACATACCTCCTACCTGTTTCAGTCTGCTTTCAAAAGCAAAGAGGAACATAGATTCCAATTTTAACAGTAAAGCACCTGCGATGAAGTTTCATGCAAAGCAATTTTTTCTACCCTTAATTTATGTAGCCTGACTTATTTTCATAAGAAGTATTAATTTGGGTCATATCTAGTTTCTGAATTGTCCTACTTTATAATTATAATAAAACTGATACTATGGCAAGAACCCTGTCATATGAAGCTTAAAAAAGCATACTTTCATATTATGTGTACTGTGATTATAATTTTTTTTAATCTTCACAGTGCAAAATTGTTTGGGGGTCAGAAGATAAACACAGGCTTATCCTGTAGTAGAATCCTATGTCACCCTACAGCAGAGAGAGGTTCACACAGAGCCAAGCAGGGTGTTGTCAATAGCTGTATTATCCATTTATACAGGTCAGCTTTTTACCACACTCATTGGTAATCCCCGTTGCAGCAATACAGCTGATGACATATATGAAAGTTTATTTTTGAACAGTTCTTTGTGTAGTCCAACAAGTTGGAAGGGAAGTGAAAGCTTAACTGGCTCAACAATGTACTGCCATACCTTCACTCAGAAGGGCGGGAACATTGTCTAACCACCATGCTATGGATCACTCCTCGCCTCTGCTGCAGATAAACTCCTAGGAAACTGCCCTTTTCCAACATGCTTGAGCAGATAGGGGCACAAGCAAATGAATCTCAGTGGCTGCTCTGCCAAAGTAAGCAGTTCTCAAAGCTTCTACAGCTGCTTATTGCCTGCTTGCAGATAACCAGCCCCACGATTCTGTGCTCCATTTAACAGCAAGCTTCCAGTTGGAGCCAGGATCATTTTTGTAGAGCCAGGTGAGGGAGTGATTAGATTAAATCAGAACTGCAGGAGTATTAATTGTAATTCACATCTGCATCAGCAATGGCATCTTGTCCAACAGTCTAGAAATCTGGTCAGGAGAAAGAAGAGTAGGTAGCTAAATAACTTTTGAGATCATCCTACATGTTTAAGATCATATAGCAACAGGAGCTTGTAGCTGGACTTGTAAAACTCTTGCCTGTTTTGAGTGACTGGCTTCTACCTGTATCAATACTAGCTTCTCCAGAGTTTCACACCTTACATAGCAGGTCCTCTGTGTAAGAAAGACAGTGTTATCTCTAGTCCCCCATGGATTTAAACACAACATTCAGCTCCACCCAGCAGAGGAGTAAGCTGGACAGTGTTCCTGTAACAGGACTTGGACAAGGTAAACATCATGTTAACTTCTGCATAAAGTCTTGGAGCACAGAGTGGTTATCCAGATCCACAAGAGTAGGTAAGATGATCAGGTGCCAGCAATAAAAGAGGTTTTCAGCTCCAGGGACAATGTTTTCAGGGAAGATATCTTTGCAAATATATGGTAAGGAGGAAGAAAAGGAAAGGGAAAAAAAAAAGTAGGAATCCTTGATCTCCCTACTACATTAGTCTTTATTTTGTCCTCCCATCTACTTTTTCTGCCCAATAAATTGAGACGTAAAAATATGCTTATGGCTGACAAAATGCTTTTTACCCCCACTCATCTTGCTCATCTGATCAAATTCAGAAGGCTCCTCTTAAGTTGTCCTATTTCTCAGATTACTTTTTCTTACAGAATAACTTGCTCCAAAACAATTAATTGAAGCATGCTTCCTTACATATCTGTGCCATTTGTCCTCTACATCCCTCCTCAATGCAATAATGCCAACGTTCATACACTAAAAGGGAACAAAGAAGTGGCCAACAGAGTAACTGTGTACCAGCCCAAACAGGACAAGACATCCAGCTCAGATTGCTTCTTTTCCTTCACAGGGAGCACCAGTACAGATTTCTCCCTCTTTAGCCAGCAGGACATATTCAGGAAACTTAGGGGAACAATCATATCCAAGACACCTAAACCTCTGTCAAAATGTACTCCAAACTGGCCAATAGGCCAAAAATTAACAAAGAACAGAGCATATGATCAGACTCATTTTCTTAGAGAATGCGACTAAAAGAGGTCAAGAAGCTACTCTGTCGATTTTGATCCCCTGGAGTCTAGTAATTGCAATGTCAGTGAGAGCAGACCAAAGAAGAAGCAGCATTACACCGAAGTCACATCATTACAGGCACAAATTCAGCTGGCATCTTCTGCAGTGCTATACATAAAGCTGAATGCAGGCTTTATGAAAATGCAGTTGTCCTCAACAGGAGGACTTTGATTTGCTGCAGGCATTTGTTTGAAGGGGACTAGTTAAACACAGCTTTGTGTTTAAAGACAGTTGGAACAGTTAGTATAGTAGATTCTAGTTAATAAGTAGAGATAGTAGCGCCTTTCTTCAATTACAAAACAATTTCCTATATTGTTATTTTTACAGCCTTCATAAAACTATGACATCAAAACTTAATTCCAGTTCTTTTGTTTCCTTTCCTTTAAGAGAAGATTACATAAAGATTTGCAAGACTGTCACATTAACCTCATTACCCACTCACTTTTATGATGAGTAATTTTCTTCCCTGAAGACTGTTTTATATAATGAGCATCAATTACAACCGGTAGCTCATACATCACAGAACCTGCTTTTACTCTGTTTTTTAACTGAGTTAGAATTTGATACATTTGAAGGAACAGAAATAATTTAATTCAAATCTGTGAGCTACCTGCACAATATTAAGAACTACAGTTAGTATGCTTTGACCATAATACTTCCAGAAAGGTAAAACAGTGTATCAATTGCTCACTGAACGATTAAAGAAAATTTAGTAATGGAGACTCATGTTCTTCTAAACACATTACTCAATCATTTTTTTAATTGGAGAAACTAATACCTGCACTACTCTGTACTTTACACTTAGTATAATCTATCACCTCCAGAAACATTAGCTACAACTTTATTTCATTCTGAAGTGAAAATTTATAGTAATTATTTGACAGTAACCCCATGTTCTAAAGTGAGTTTGAATGTTCTCCAAAGTTTCTTAATTCCCAAAGTGATTCACAACTCTATTGCCTCGCATGACCTACAAATTACAAGTTCAGCTTTCTGAGAAAAAGCAGAGGACCAAGAATTTTAAAAAGTGTCAACATATTTCATGTCCCCAGGGACCATCAAGCAATATAATCTTCTCCATTATTAAAAGATCACAATTTCATCCAGTTACTTCATTGTTTGTTGAGTCCAGTAGTTTCAGTTTGGTTAACAACAGCAAAATTATGCTTGAGAATGTATTGCTTGAAAATGATCAGCACAGACTAGCATACTAGATGCAAAACATCTGGAAGATACCTCAGAATGACTCAGATATTCCTGTAACAAAAGTGTTCCTGGAAATGGAGGGAGGCAACTCCAGGCAAGCAGAGCCTAACCCTCCCAACAGCTGCTTCCAATTACAATATTCAAACTAGATCAGCAGAAACACCCCATGACCCAGGAATAGGTAGGATACATGAGGACATAGGATGGGATACATGATGCCAGCTGTTTTAAGAACTAGAAGGTAAGGAAGTTTTTTAGGTTAGATCAGCGTTATTGTAATAAGTGTCATTCCATGTCTTGAGTTTGACTGGTGTTTTTATTACAGTTTAAACATGCAACATCTGTTAAGCTCTGCACAAAGTAATATCAGTATTTTATTAAGGTAGAACAGATATTTCAAATATTAAATAATCACTATAAATTCTAAGTAGTAGCCTAAAGAAAGAGGAAAATGAACCCAAATATTCAAACCTATCTTGGAAATGACTAGTCTCCTTAAACAATGAAACAGGCTGTCTGAACCTCAACCTTAGAACAAGTTAGAAATGCTTTCACAATAAGTCTTCTCCTTTCTCCTGAAAATAATCCTTTGACATAAACCTGTTTAACTGGGAATTACGATTCACAGCTTCCCATGACTTTAACAAGCAGTTAAGCCACATTCAAGGTTTGGTAAGAACCCTTCTTTCCAAAGCTTTCTAGTGCACACCATAAAAGGTGCTTGCCTCTCCCACACCCACAAAACAAGTTTACTAAGGTGACTACACATCTACTAAGAAAAGTAAAGGGTAGAAAACTGACTTAAGTTCTATCACTCAGCAGCAGCAAATCTCCTCAAGTGAAAGACCTACATTTCCCAGCTTCTCGAGATAGGTACTTCGAACTGTAACCATATCTAGGCACTGAAACTCAAAGAGTCAACCAGTGAACTCTTCACCAAGTAACTGAGGCCCCATCCATCCTATAAGTTATATCATGCTGCTATAAAGAACAGTGGTCCCCACATGCCCACAGCTTTGTGCTCTTAAGACATCATCACAAGAATTGAGGTCCCTCCAACAAGAAGTCAGTAAACCACTAGCAAACAGCAAACAAGTCCACAGCCTTCCGGCAAACTCCCCAAGGCTCCACAGGTCCTTAGTGCCAGCTTCTGGGCATAGCCATGAACTACACAGCAGCTTCTGATGTGAGCATAGATATGTATTCCGTATGTTTTAAGTCATCATTTCAGCATTTTGTTATCAAAAAGCCTCTTTGGCATCCTGCAAGAAGACTTCTGGGGAGGCACTTCCATAAAGAAATTTCTTGAAACCCATATGGAACAGCACAAGAAAACCCTGACAAACTGAACAGCAGAAATAGTCTGGAACAAAATCAAGGTCTTAAGATTTTAAATCTTGCAATGTACTGAAAAGAAAATGAAGCAGCTACATTACTGTCCACATAAAGACCTGACAAAACACACAACACTCGAGCCCAACCGTGTGTGTGTCTGCAAGGCTGATAGAAACTGAACCTGCCACAGTCATATCCTTCCTTCCAATAGGCACTGGTGGTTGCAACAACTAGGTGGCAAAGCAGTTCAGAAGTTGCTCTAGACAAAAACTAACCTATACTGGTTTTTGGACAGATTAGCTACCTAAACAAGCTTGCTGGCACAAAAGACAGACCAGAAAAACAGAGCTGAGCATGGGGAAAGCTGAACTGCAGCACCTCCAGCCTATAAACACTGTGGAAAAACAATGCAAGTGTTCTAAGGTTCTTCAACCACAATTTAGCACCTGTTGAAGATTCCTCACTTTTTATAAGTTATGTGATGGCTATTATGGAACATTTGGAAGAATTCTAGATACTTGCAATGGTTTATCTGGACTGATCCAGAGATCAGTGGGAAAATAAACGAACTGAAGCACAGAACCCAGGTTAACACCAGCAGCAAGCTTGTTTTCATAGTTCAGTTTACTAAAGTTACACTGTGAAGTAATTTTGGTAATATACACATTTACATGAGAGTCTAGAATACTGGTTTTGCTTCCTCAAGTTCACTACGTTGCTGGTGCCCCATCTCAGTCTATTCTGATCACTGAGGGAACTTAGCTTTCTGAGGTTGACAGTGTTGAAGTGTTGCTTTAACACAAAGTATAAGAGTCATGTCTTCTCTAAGATTAAATTTCTA
>WAAD01009699.1:3084-17592 GCA_013389945.1 Fregata magnificens | reverse complement strand
GGAATGACAAATGTCACGGCTAAGAGCTCCTTTCAGCTGGCACACAACTATTTCTTTATAAACACCTTGAAGTTACAGATCAGAAATAAAGTCCAAATAGTGACCACCTTCAATTCTTTAGCCACAAAGCACTACAGGAAAATGCCCAGGTATACCAGAAAAGTGTTAGTCAACAAATTCATGCCTAACTCTTAGTGTTGTAATTCCCCAAACATGGGTTGTTTTGACAATTCAGTTGAAAGGCGCCAATACAACATCAAAACTGCTCTTTCAAGTTTAAATATCCACAGCTGAATAAAGCAATGCCACTTTGGACCAAAGCACAACACTCTGGCAGGCACGTACACCTAACCAAAGCAGGAGAGAAGACTAGTCACACACGTGAGGCACTATTATTTGTAAAGCAATAGTATTTGTATCTATAGCATTTGATACATACAGTAGACATGCATATGCTTTCAGTATGTATTTTTACACCCCTTCCTCCCACTTCTCAAAAATATTAGACAGAAGCATTTAGTCATCTTGGTTTAGCTTTTAAACATGAAGGCTACTACAGCTCAATGAACCGTCAACAATTGGATGAAATAGTTTTCTGAACTCCTTCAATTACTCAGTATTTTTTCATCTGGACAGCCTAAAAGACACACAGACACACACACACACGCAGGTATGTCTACAATTTACCACAGAAGAAGCATTTCAAAGACTGCAAAGTTGCACAGTAAACCAGCACTTTGCTGTCATTATAAAAGAAAAAAATCAAGACTAAGATTCTGTAATATTAATGATATAAAATTATGAAAATAAAAAAACCCTTCTATTATCCACCTTAACAGCTTCAGGAGACAACCAGAATATAAAAAAATACATGCCACTGGCACATCAGACTAATATAGGAGAACACTTACTTCCATACGCCATGAGCTAGGCTATCAAATCAGTGGCAGCAGGCAACTAACATGCACTGCAAAATGCTAGCAAATTCTGCTTATGTTCAAGAATACTACTTTAATTCAGTTCAGGGTTCAGCCAATACAGAAATGCAGTTGAAAGCAAAACAATGTAAGAATGAACTGACTAGTGAACTTAGAAAAAAAATTTAAAATAAAGCATTACAATGCCTCATTAGAACTCACAGACCATCAGATTCAGAAATCAAACCAAAGTATTTTTTAGCTTTAGGCCGCAATTCCCTAATCTGAATTCAGGGACTGCTAAAGACTTACTACGGGATGTTGTTAAGGGCAAAGGCCAAAGGTGGAGAAAGGGAGGGATCAAAGTGTATTGTGGTGTAACAAGCATGGGAAGAGATAGAGCAGGGGGAACAAAGGGGCTGGTGTGAGTGAACCTGCTACTGGTCACTATGCTTGTCTAGCTGAAGGTGCAGCTGTTGACCTCCTCCAGGTCCTCCAGTCCACTAGGCTCAGCTAACATTAGCAATAAGAACCTGTTTTTTTGGTAAGTTATCAGGAAGTGTCATACTTCTGAATTAATGTTCACATTATTTGGCATCTTCAAAACCATGTGGTTAATACATCTGCACATTTCTGGGAATTAATCAGATATAAGAAATTGCACAGCAAGATCTTTTAGCTAAGCACTGCTCTAGCACACATCCCTGAATTACACTTTCTAAAATGTGTTCAAGGTGGTACTAGAATTCTTCCCTATATATATATATATGCAAAATTCACCCATCACTTATTACAGTTCTTATAAAGCAGGATTGCCAATACATTCTCCTCTTACACTGTACAATCTGGTTCAGGTAAAGAAAAGGCCAAAGCATGGCCCAACTCTGAGCTGGCTTTAGAAACTGAAAAGGAATTAATTTTGTTCACTCTGTTAGCTAATCACTGTTCATTCTTACAAAATTTTCCTGTCTCCACCCAATTTTTTGGGTTCCTCCAACAGTATCAACAAATTCAAGGAGGCTGACTTATAATCTTCCTAACCAAGTTAGAAAAAACTAGCACAAATTTCTCAAGGAAATACTCTTTCTTTACGAGTCATGCAGACTGAACAGATCTAGATAAAGGTTTAAGTCAAGCTCAGAACTTTTGAGTGGGTCTATTCACCTTATTTATTCGTCTAGCTGAATTTACACTTTGATATCTTTTGACACAGTCTGAATAGCTTCCATGACCAATAATAACATTGCTTACCGTCATGTAAGCTCATAAAGAACGCTCAGCACAAAAGAAAACACATCTTGTATCCTGATAAAGAGGCATACTGATGTGAACCAAACTTTGATGCTGCCTCATCGTTGTCATTTACCCTTCACTGTGATTCAAATTCATCCATCTAGCAATGCATGAAGCTGCTCAAGAGTTTGTTGCCAGCATGAGCTCCTTACAAGTTCAGGAAATCCAAGAGAACCCTTTTCTCTTTGTACATGCCCTCTGCAGGCAGTTCCCAATTCATGGACAATGTTATACAATTGCTGGCTCAGTTATTATTTTAGTTGGAAAAGAAAGAAAAAACAAATATTTTAAGATAAGAATCACTGCAGTGAGGTGCTGAATATTTTAACAGATTAAATGTAGGTGGATGTCATACTTTCTACAAAGCCATATATCTCTCCTGGAAATCCTAGGAAAGATCAAGTCCTTATTAATTTCTTTTAAATTATATGCATACATACACATGTAATTTCATAGATTAATAAATCTGCTGACTTCAAGTTTATTGTTAACAGGGTCACAAGAGGTGTGTGACCCAGCAGAAAATCTGACAATAAATTTCATCTTAATCAACAGTGACAGGGTTGGAAATATGGAAGTCATGGGCCTTAGATACATATTTTTTTTTTTTTTTAATAGATGTCACAATATACACAATAAGTTAGTTATTGCTTCATTCCCCATACTCCACTTCCAATCAGAGACAATTATCTCACACTGAATACCGATTCTGCTGCTCCGTTAACAAAACCAGGCATGCAGAGCTAAATCAAAGTATGTCTGCAAGGCACTTCATTCTGCTGTGTAGACCCACACTGTTTGTTAGAAAGGACAAAGGACGTTTTAAAGGACTGATGCATTTTAGGGAGGGAATCATGACGTACTTACATGCAAAGTCTGTATGTTTTCTTACATTGGCCTAACTACTAAGTTAGTGAAATAACTTTTTTTTCTTTGAGTAGGGTCTACAGTTTATTGCTTATCTGTACCATCTTCACTTACAAATCTTCACTGAACAGACAATTTTAATACTACTAGGACAAGATCCACTTTTGTCTAGACACAGAGATTCCATTCTCCTGGATCTAGTCACTCTCTCAGGAGATTATATTCTAAAGCAATGTTCCTTAATCCATTGGGAAAATATACCTTTTAGTAACTAACACATGCTCTTAAATCTCCATTTCTAGTCTTTACATTTCAGCTACCAAACCAATTTAAGGTTGTGATCAAAGTCCCTACATTGGTTGGGGAAGGTATTCTCTGTCTATGAACCACTAAAACTAACAGGAGAGGAGGAAGCATTAAATTGTATTAGTCTTGGTCTAAATAGGCCACAATGTATTCTCACATTTGGGAATCACTCCCTCCACATCCTGTTCAGTAAAAGGCACAACCAACCACTGTTCAGGACAACCTGTAAGGTTCATCTGCTTTCTGTAAAAGTCACATAAGCTAAAGCATGAGATGACCAAGAAGGAGTTCTCAAGGTGAATGTGAATATTTTTGTATAAACATAGTTGCTCTGATTGTGGAAAAATGTGTGGAACCCACTGAAGACCTTTTGCAAAGTGTACAGTGGCACTTGAATCACTAGAATATCTAGAACATGGAATATACAATTTTTAGCGTGAGATTTTAAAAATGCATTGTTTTAATATGAAGATAGCATACTAGGCCAACTTCATCACATATGAGATGTACTAAGAATACAAAGATAACATAAGATTTTCAGCAATAGGGTCCAGGGGTTTGTATCTTTGGAAAGTATCTTGAGAGTATTTTTCTTGTCTCTTTACAAAACCTTATTTTTTCTAACATCCGCATAATGTGCGTGCTCAGGTAAGTTCTATGGCTGCCAGACTAAAACCTAACCATTGTTCCTAAAACTAAGAACCATCCTGCAATTCCTCCAGTTTGTGCCAGCAGCTGGTCCCTGAAAATGTGGGGAGTGCTAGCAATATACCACGGTCTTCTCTTCACCTCTGCCACACAAGTCACTCTAAAATAGAGCCAAAAGCACAACTGATGTTTCTTCCTTTAGCTCATGTTCTGTACACACTGGGAAAGTACAAAGTTGCAGTTTAATGTGGTGTTTAATATTAATGAAATGGGAAAGATGATGTACTCTCTGCTTCCAAACTCCAATAAAGAAGTCCACAAAGCATATAATCTAACCCTAAATCTCTTAACTAAAAGCAATAGCTCCAACAAATGTACTTTTAATTGCCTTAAATAAATGCTTGCGACTTGAAGTACATATTGCTGTTAGCTTCTTTTATTCCTGTCCTTTCAAAGATGACATTTTCTTGAAGTTGGAAATGCTAGTCTTTATATTAAGTTGCACATTGCATTTTTAGTTACTGGACACTCAGAAGTCACAATCATAGATTCACTGTCACTAGGAAACTGATTGACAACTTGTATTAGCATGAGTGATTTAAAATATTGAAGTTATTCTCCTTTAAACTAATTA
The DNA here is from genome assembly GCA_013389945.1 of Fregata magnificens. Classification (NCBI taxonomy): domain Eukaryota; kingdom Metazoa; phylum Chordata; class Aves; order Suliformes; family Fregatidae; genus Fregata; species Fregata magnificens. Next base: position 12,927 of record WAAD01009699.1, on the reverse strand, counting down.
AAAAAGGAAAAGCAGAGTATTCCCCAACACTTGTGCTTTTCCCTCTCCAGATACACTAGAGAAAATGTGTTCATTTCATTACAGGCTGTATGCACCATGGGTTTTCTCATCTTCTGTGTTCATTGCTACAAGATTTTGATTGCTTAACAGTAAGCTTTAATGAATATGCACGTGGCTAGCACTCTGATGCACTACAGAACTAGAGAAAGGCGTCTACAGTTTCCAGCCATTAGCTGTTAATGTTAGAGTTACAAAATACCAAAATCCCATATGTTCCAGGTGACATTCAGCTTTCTGTCTTCATATAGTTTCACAAAGCATTAGGTATTAAAGCTGCTATTAAGTAGGAAGTGCAAATGATCTATACATGATGTTACATTCAGGGCTTTTTCCTCCTCCCAAGGTTCTCACAGAAAAATATTAGCCCTCACTACTCCTGCAACACAGCTATGCAGGTATTACTTATGCCCAATTGACAGTATTATGCAGAAAATCCTGTACACCATTCTTAGTGAACTGATTCAAAAGTTACACAAGGGATAAATCAGATAAACTAAACACACTGTAAGCAATGGTTATGAACTCAAACACTGGATCGGTGACAGAATTGCAGAGACATCCCACAAGTACCAACTGACGAAAAGGAAAAAGTCAACCTTTGCTACAGTGATCTAATGAAAGTCTTTAATATCTTAATTATTCTGTGTCTAACCTCTTATTTATTCTCCCTTATTCTGCAGTTTCCAGCCTGGAGCAGACCCCCAGAATTGCCTTAACTGACGACATCAAAGAGACAGCAATTGTTACTTCTATACTTATGCATCCTTTCTTCTCTCTTGTTTTACACCAAGACCACTGGCATTACATTGATGAGGGTAACCCAGATTCATTTCAGGCTAGAAAAGATTAAAGAAAGCGACAGGAAAATCCTCAGAGATTGCACAGATTTCTTAAAAGGTCAAATCTAGATAAGTCAACGTTTTAATCATTTATCAGGCAATTCTAACTAATCCAGTCCTACTATTTTGCTATCCTACCCATACTGACATAACTCCAAGTCAAAGGGACAAGCAAATTCCCTTCTTCCTCCCTATTCCAGGCAACAGGATATAACATTCCTGATGTGCTTTAATCTCTTCCATACAACAGCTCATGGAATTCCATCTGTAACTTCTGACATAGAAGTTATAGGTTATTCTATAACATGTAGAACTGGAATAAGCCCCTGCCAGAAAAGGCATCATTTTGATACGAACGTTTCTAGCAAAGGGAATCAACCACACAGTTCTCAAAACTGTTTCATTGCTTCTTGTACTATTTATTAAAAACATGCACATCTCTCATGTTCTACTTTATAACTGCAACTTTCGGAAAATCATCCCATTTGATCTGTGATGTGGTCAATATAGTACAATCTCTTAGTACAATGAGAATCATCGAAACAAATACCAGTAGCAAAGTTTTCCAAACAATGAGAACTATTTGTTCTCCTTGAAGGAACTCCTAATTCCACCTTCATCTGAAATTCTTCAAGGCAACCTTAAACAAACACAAAGAAAAGCTGAGCAACAACCCAATAAAAGCAAAAATGAAGAAACCCGAAGGTTCATATTCTCCTCCCTCTCTTCCCGCAATTCATGACAACAGTAGCATGCAAATCAAATATGCCTTACCAAGTTCTGTTATGTAGGTTTTTCCTTCTGAAGGTAAAGGAATGTACTGATTAGAGAAGAAGTTGCTTCCATAACCCAGGACAAAACCTTCTAGTTTGGTGTTTTGACTTGGTCGAAAATACCTCATGCAAATGGTGTCATCTGTTGCATTGATCTGAACTTTCAGACTCTGCCTTTTCACTGGGGAAAGAGTAAAAAAAGAGAAGATCAGAATGTATTATCTTGCAATCATATATTCAGTAATGGAATATGATAATGTAGGGCTGTTTAATTTGCTAGTCGCAAGCAACCGAACAATTGCTTAAAGGTGGAGTCTCCTGGAAATTAAGTGTATTTTAAAAAGTAAACTGACAGTCATGTAAAAATGTGGTTTCCAACATGTCTGTTTTTCCACCATTAGTTTAGTACTATCATCAGCTGTAACATCTTCTACAAGTGCAGTAGCAGAAAAGTGCATGAAGTAACCGGAAAAAATGCAAGTATTTTTTCCTTTAAATGTGGGAGTTATAGTAGTATTAGCCATCTACAGGAACGATAGCTGAAAAACTTGCCGGCTTGATTTCTTTTTTTTATTAGTAAAAAATATGAAGTATCAACATTAAGTTAACCACACTGCAAAATTAGGGTAGAGGATAAATAGTAACTAGATGAAAATAAAAATGCTACAACTTTTTTTTTTTTTTTTTTGCTATGTTGGGCTGGAAATGAAATTTTCTAGTTGGAATTACACCAGGACACCTAACCAACATACATACTTTACTCAAAATTACTAAGAAACTTTTTTTAAAGATTCATTTTTATGCTTTCCAGGGGAGCAGCACATAAAGCAAGAAACATCTTGTATATTCATCTACAAAAATTTAACTTATAACAACACAGAATGACTTCATAACAGAATAATCAATTTTTGGGGGCTACAAAAAGGTGTTTCGTCTTCTCTTGGTGGGGTGAGGGAGGACTGGCTTTTCCTTCCTTGGTACTTACACTTTTAATACTCCCTTGTCACTGTTAGGCTTATCATATTTTCAGAACTGTTGAATGCCAATGCTTTAAAAAAAACGTAATGACTTTTCCCCAAACTTACAACACTGGCACTAGAATAGTACATTTTGGGTTATTATTTCTCTTCTCATTCTCAAAATATAAATTTTTATTCCCAACTGATTTTCAGGCATCTCTCCATCATTTATCAGCAGTCCTGGTCAACGGGGGAGGTCCCAGGTGACTGGAGGCTTGCCAATGTGACGCTCATCTACAAGAAGGGCCGGAAGGAGGATCTGGGGAACTACAGACCAGTCAGCCTGACTTCGGTGCCAGGGAGATTATGGAGTGGCTCATCTTCAGTGCGCTCAGCAGGCAGATGCAAGACAACCAGGGAATCAGGCCCAGCCAGCACTGGTTCATGAAAGGCAGGTCCTGCCTGACCAACCTGATCTCCTTCTATGACCAGGTGACCCGCCTAGTAGATGAGGGCAAGGCTGTGGATGTTGTCTACCTACACTTTAGTAAGGCCTTCAACACTGTCTCCCATGGCATTCTCCTGGAGAAGCTGGCAGCTCATGGCTTAGACAGGTGTACTCTTCGCAGGGTAAAAAACTGGCTGTCTGGACAAGCCCAGACAGTGGTGGTGAACAGAGTTAAATCCAGTTGGCGGCCAGTCACAAGCGGTGCTCCCCAGGGCTCAGTTCTGGGGCCGGTCTTGTTTAACATCTTNAGGCCAACAGCATCCTGGCTTGCATCAGGAGTAGTGTGGCCAGCAGGAGTAGGGAAGTGATCGTGCCCAATGTACTCAGCACTGGTGAGGCCGCACCTTGAATACTGTGTTCAGTTTTGGGCCCCTCACTACAAGAAAGACACTGAGGTGCTGGAGCGTGTCCAGAGAAGGGCAACGAAGCTGGTGAAGGGTCTAGAGAACAAGGAAGAGCGGCTGAGGGAACTGGGGCTGTTTAGTTTGGAGAAGAGGAGGCTGAGGGGAGACCTTATCGCTCTCTACAACTACCTGAAAGGAGGTTGTAGTGAAGCGGGTCTTGGACTCTTCTCCCAAGAAACTAGTGATAGGACAAGAGGAAATGGCCTCAAGTTGCATCAGGGGAGGTTTATATTGGATATTAGGGAAAATTTCTTTCCTGAAAGAATAGTTAAGCATTGGAACAGGCTGCGCAGAGAGGTGGTGGAGTCACCATCCCTGGGGTGTTCAAAAAACGTGTAGACGTGGCACTTCACGACCTGGTTTAGGAGGCATGGTGGTGTTGGGTTGACTGTTGGAGTTGATGATCTCAGAGGTCTTTTCCAACCTGAATGATTCTATGAGGGCTGAAATTATTTTTTTTTTATCAGGAAAAAACCCCCAGAAATTTGCAGAAATCCTGAAGAAAAACAATGAGAGATGTATGACCTGTCATTAAATAACAGGGTAGAGCGATACTGAACTTCCTTTTCTTTCTGCCTTTTTCTCCCTCACTCTAACTCCCTTCATTTCTTCCTTTCTCTCTCTCAATAATTTCTTTAGAGAAGTACATTTTGATGCTCTGGTTACCCCAACCTACCCTTGGGTTTTTTTTTTTTTTTGAGAAATTCTAATGACTAGAGTTGCTCAGAGGCCACAATCCCCAATCTGTGAAGACAATTTAGTAGTATTGTCAAGCACCTGCAGTTGTCTGCACACTGAATGTAAAGACCTAAGCCAAACACTTCATGCCTCTTCCTTTTATAGAAAGAAGCGTATGAGTAAAACTGATGGAAAACATGTGCCTCCAATGAGGCTCTTCCTTTATCTAAAGACTGATCAAGTAAAAGCACTCAGCCAGGAAACAGTCTCAATTTTCCAAAGGCAACTCTGTCAGGTTGCAGAAGACTGCATGGCTTCCAGAAAACTCAACACACTGACATTTTCAGCAGTACAATACCATCACAGGGGAAGGGGTGGCAGTTGCTTCCTTATCTGGGAGACATCCCAACTTCTTTTATTTTCAGTATATGAAACTGCTGTAGGCATACAACTTTGAATATTGACAAGGCTCCAAATAGCAGAAACCAGGAAGAAAACCCAACAGACTTCAAACCCCTCTAATATACTTCATAAAGATGCTTAGTAAAAAGCATTCCAATGCCAACAAAGTTTAATATTATTTACCTCTGATTGACGGTGAACTATATTTGTTAAAATTATGTAGTCTGCAAAACTCTAACCTAACTTTGGAGACCTGAGCATAAATGAAAGGATGGCCTCCTGGTCTCCATTGAATATTCATGTCTAAGAAGAAAGCAAGACTTACAGTACTCAATTCAAATATGAGATAATAATTTCATTTCTGTATTAAAATTCTTAATCAGACCCAAAACTGGATTTTAAAAAATTATAGTGAAGATCTATCTTAATTTATAGTTTACAATAATTTCACTTTTTTTTTTAAAACACAATTGTTTCTATATATCTCTCAGTTATACTTTACATTAATTTGAAGACCTAATTCTAATTCAAGACGGGATTCAACTGGGTTTGATTCCAATTAGATAGATACTGCATTTTATTCTTAAGTAGTAAATTACAGTGACAAGGGGTCTTGATTTTATTTAAGCCTAAAAACTGTCAGTGAAGTTTCTAAAAACAGAAAGTCTAAACGGGATCCCAAGACAGCAACAGCTTTGAGGTAGGACCCTTTAGATCTTCTCTTTATAGCTAGCACATCAAAACCACCAAAAGAGCTTTTAAACTCAAAGCCAGTTCTAGCAGAACATAAACAGGAATAATGTATTTTTAAAAATAGAGAATAAGGCAGAACAGAAGAAAAGGAGATTAACTTAAAATTTTAAAAAATTAATCCTTGTCCTCCCCACAAGGGCAGGTCCTTTCCCTGTAGTTCACTTTTAAGTACAGGATCCTTTCATTGATGGCCCGGATGGCAACAAATACTAGAGTCCCCACAGTGTTTAGGAAAAATCTTTCTTTTCCTCTCCTCAGAGATCTAGCTACAGGGTCTGCTCCATGCTCTTCTAACATACCTATCTTCTACCCCTTCTGTAAGCGCCTTGCTTGCTATTTCCTCCTCTCCACACAGCAGAAGTTCCCCTAGCTGAGAGGGCTCAGTCGATCTCAGCAAGGGCGCTCTTCTCCCCTTCCTCTTGAAGGTGCAGCCTGACCCAAAGAGCAGCACAGGGCAAGGCAGACAAATAGCCTTCTTCACTATTATTTAGCTGCACGTTTTTAAAGGAAAATAACTGTGCTAAAGCAACAACACAGATGCTAGACTTCATATGACTAAACCACATTCCCTTCCATGGGCTGTGTGCATTCCAGAATCACTGAAATTGAGGGATGAATTTTAACTAGTAAAACAATAACTGTCAGAGGCTCACCACTTTCTGGAAGTGTGTGGACAGAAGTGGAGCAACTAAGGCCAACACTGACAAGTTTTTCTTTCCGAGGCAACAAAGGTTCCTGACTGAAGTTAGAACCCGAGTTTGCTGGGAACCATAGCTGTTGAGTGAAAGCACCTGGGTTCCAGACAGTGAAAGGCTACACAGGAGACAAAACCAAAGAATGATGAGGACAGAAGACAGCAAGCACAGAAAGTGCTCTCTGCCATGGCAGAACTATCAATGCATGGTAGATCACTCTTGGTACGGACTCTTTGTGGGGAATGACATCTCTCCCCAAACCAGGTCAGCATGCTACTTAGTCACCAGCCCAGCTCTTCTGCCTGCCAAAAGATTAGCACTCCAACATCTTTCCAGGAGCCTTCGCACTCTTCCAACACCTCACTTTTCTGCCCACCTACACACAGTGTACTTCTTAGCATCATAAATACAAACACGAAAGGCTGCGAAGCAACCCCCTTTTGTTATAGCTGAGTACATTATAAAGAAATAGTTCTTAAAGAATTAAAAAAGAAGTTAAAATCTTCTAGACTCAAGGAGGTCACATGAGTTCAAAGGAGACCTGGACCCTTATGAACAAATTCAAGCATTTCCTGAATCTAAAAGGAAAAGGCAGCTTTGGACAGGAGACTATAAGCCCAACACCGCTACACTGGTCAGAATGAAAAACAAACAAAAAAGCCTCCCATGAAAACATAACAAAATGCAACTCATGTTAAGGCCTATGAGGAAGGCCCATGTGGTCACTTGGAATCCTTGGAGCAGACAAGAGATATACAGGGAGGGCACAGCAGTGCAGAGGCGCCTCTGCAGCCAGGTGGGGAGAGCTCAATCATACATGCTGCACAGACACAACCAGCCTAGTCAAGAGAGGACCAGCCTGGAGCAGTACAGATATAAAGGACTTCATATCAATTAGCTTGGCAAATGAGGACTAATCTCAGGAGCACATTAGCAAAATAGATTTCACTTGTGTTGATCTCACAGTATTTTGAACAACTAACAGGGAAATCAGGCATTCCCATTCTGAGTAACATCTCTATCTTGCCCACCACTCAGATAAACATTCATTAAACATAATTAAATGGACAAGGGAAGTCACAGAAATTTGACTGCTATGATACTGTAATAAGAATGTATTTGATTTTGAGAAAATAACTTTGTCATGTTATGATTTTAGAATACCTTCCCCGCCGCCGTCTCCTTAGTGAAAGAGTCAAATGATAAACTAGACACCCTCTAATTCCAACGCAAAGAGATTCTGAAAACACCTTACAAACAGCAAAGAACACTTGCAGGCACAGAGCAAGACAAGGTTGAATCTTCCTAACTCATATTCACTTGTATCAGCTTTTGGCATGTGTTATTGAAACTCTCGTCTTAAGTATTTGCATTTGTAGAGTAATTCTTTTACATTGAGGCCATCTCCAAATGAAAGATTCTGGGACCCATAGCTACCTCTGAAAAACAATCTTTCCCTCCTGGCTTGCCAACAGAAATTCCACACTGATCTGCAAGTATTCTCTTCAACAAAAGGCAACTGATGGCCAAAACCAGCAGGACAAACCATGCACAGCATATCTGAACTAAAAGCACTATGTTAAGTGCATCAGACCACTTGCAGTGTTAGAATCACTCTAGGTAAAGGACTCTTTGCCTATAAGGGGAAGACTTTTAAAGACAGATTAATGAATCAGCTGCATCATAAGAGAACCAGCCACCAATAACTCTCCAGAAAGAAGAAAATAGCTACAAATGGTCTGAAGAATTCAGCTGGGAGCACCATAGTTTGGCTAGTTGGAAAAAATAAGTGGCATATATAGGCAACAGGAGCCAAGAGCAAATAAACACTGAAACTTCAGAAAAATTTAACTCTAAATTACCCAACTGAAATTCACATCTTTAAAATGTGAAAGCAGCTATGGAAACTAATATACAAAATACTCAGCTGGACACCTGTTCAAGCTTTAGATCCATCAGGGATTATGTTAAGTATCTTCTTTTTCTTTCACTTTAATTAATTGTGGAGTAACAGAGGAAGAGAGGGGAGAATTCATAAGCACTGCTACCATCTCTTATCCATACCAGCTAGTTCTAACTGATGGTTCATATTTAGCTACAAGACAAACAGAGAAGTCCCAATTTTCAACTTGTACTTTTACAGCAAAAGTTCAGTCAAAGCCCTTTGGTTTAGGTCTAACATCCCTCTAAGAAATCACCATTGCAAAGCAGTCTGAAAAGGCAAAACAGTAACTACTAAGAATAGATTTATATAATTCCTTTGCTATTTAATAACTGGAGAGAAATAAGGAGATAAACAGAAATGGTTCACTGGGCTAGTTGCATTAAAGCAGTATTTGTTCAGCAATTCAGTGTTGAGGACAGCGGTATTTCCAACCTATAAAAGCAAATAAAACTACCTGAGAGTTTGCTTCCCAAAAGAACAAACAAAAGAATTTTGTTTCAGAAACAGAGAACTAAAGCCTTTGAAATTCTGTGTCCCATGCCCCACTATGTCATTACAATATTGCTGGTAACAATAGATGTGGGGTTAGTTAAAATTGCCAGCTGGTTTGATTTTCCTCTGTTTCAAGGAACATGAGAGAATTTGGCTAATGAGGTGACTGGAATTTGAATTATCTGGCTCTTTCCTGTCACCACCCAAACCCCAAAATATATCTTGGCCCTGTCAAACAAAGTATCTTCAGCTGAAGAGCACCCTATTTCTCTCTCCAATTTAAGAAGGTATGTCAACAGCTGGCTGATAACTTATTAACTAATCATTAAGACATTCAGAAGTAACCCTGAAGTGCTGATACAGCAAGAAACTTCAAGAATGAAGCACAAGTGAAATAAAGTAACCATTTTTTGTTGTGAAATAAATTCACCTTGGCAACTTACATTTTTTTTGAGTTGTTTGCCTGCTTCATTGGAGGCGCAGCAAAAGCAATACTGGGACAAGATGTTACTTTCACTTATTCTATGATTCTACTGGTGCGCTGTAAGTGTGTACGGTCTCTCATGATCAAAACTACAGTCCTATTTTTTGTTTTCATCCATAGAGTGAAAAGCCTTGAACTCTGCCCTACAAAACTAGAGGGTGAATACAGCTGTACTGTATTACAGCAAATTTGGCTTCGTCATCAGAATTCCTTTTGCCTTACATTGAAACTGTTTTTCACCATTTCAAAGATTTTAGAGGGCATGAAGGCAAGACTTAGCGCTGCCTCCCAGAGTGCTAGACAAATGAAGCGTGCCTTAAGAAAATTTTTTAGCACCATGTATTTGTGAGCACCACCTCACTTATAACATTCAAATTGTTCACAGCAGTGCTTTCATTTTCCAAATCTGGTGCCATAGTACCACCAACCAAGATTTCAATGATAATCTAACACTGTGCAGCTTTTGGTTTTGCTATTTTATATTTGTGTATTTACTTTGGCTCCCAAACATGGAGGAATATTGGTTGTTTGGCTCAAAACCAAATATAGCTTAAAATGGGAAACATTTAAAAATAGTTCTGTTTCTATGCAGTAGAATAAACAAGACACACTTCTAAGACAGCCACAACCATAGAATCGCGGAATAATTTAGGGTGGAAGGGACTTCTGTAAGTGATCTAGTCCAAACCCCTGCTCAAAGCAGACCTAATCAGATCAGGTTGCTCAGGGCCACATCCAGCTGAGTCCTGAACACCACTAGGGACATAGATTCCATAACATCTCTGTGTGACCGGTTCCAGTATTTGTCATCCTTGTGGTTTTAAAAAAAAAAAAAAAAAAAAAAAAAATCC
>WAAD01009698.1:59474-72509 GCA_013389945.1 Fregata magnificens | reverse complement strand
TTTCCAACCTTAATGATTCTATGATTCTATTATATAGCTGTAGTATCATGCAAACTGTTTTAATCAACCCTTTATTTGGAAAGAAGGCTTAAATTAATACCCTGCCCTGACAGACAGTACTAAATTCTGTTTTCATATGTAATTTCCCTGCAAAAGTGTAGTAGGTTAAGGAAAGCATGTAATGGATAGTGTTTAAAAAATCGTGTGCTTTCATTATGGAAAAAAAAATTCCTGTATTAAGAGTTGTGGACTCAAGAACACCTTACAAAAAGTCAGTACCTTGGAGTGCATCCACAAAAAAAAGTAGATCAAAACAAAAAGCATAATTGTAACTCCAAAGGTCTGGACTGGGAGGTTGTTTCATTGTTTTCCTGGTGGAGACCAGAATACTATTACAGCAAGTCTATAACTTTTCATTTTAGAAGATGGTGCATGCAGTGGGTTTTGGACCCTTTTGCAAATGGAAAAAATGACATAGAAAGCTGAAAGTTGATACAAAGTCCATTTTTATAGTGAAGCTATTTTAGATTATTGGAAGAAGTCATGTCTTTTCAAGCCAAAACTGATCACCACTAAAATCTCATGCTATGGAGATTTTCCTTTGCAGAGAGAAAATAATTGAACTTTTGGAGTTCAGAATTATTCTTCAAGAAATTCCCTTGGATGTGTGAGATGTCATTTCCCTCTAAATATCTTTCACTAGTGAACACATTTAACCACATGATGACAAATTCCTTTCTTTATTTGAGTTTGGGGTTTTGGGTGTTTTTTTTCCCATATAAAGATCAGATTTACTGACTGGAAGTACTCCGGATCTCCTTTGAGACTGTTAAAAACTAGATTCACCTTCTGACACCAGGAAATTCCTAAGCAAGTTGCATACCACTCTTAGCAGCTTGGCTGTCTGTTTATTGAGTTCCTTTAGAAGTCTTCGATGAATAGCACCTGACATTAGCCATTTGGGCCTATTAATTTTGCCTATTTGTTTCATAACCTCTTGCACTGACCTTCTGAATTGAGACACAGCCTCTCATGTGTCGCCCATGAAGAAGATTCTAGCATGGGAACCTCCCCAAGTTCCTCCACAGCAAACATGTGCAAAAAAGCACTGATTTTTTTCCCACCTACTATTGCGTGCCCTTATCTATAAGCTGATCATCTATTGCCTTACAGACCTTTTGGCAGGTTTCCTGCTCCTGAAGAAGGGGGGTTTCATTATTTTTATGTTTCTTGCAAGCTGCTCCTCAGTCTCTTGTTTGGCTTGATTGTGTTTTCATATTCAACTTTATAGAAGCTATGGTCCTCTCCTTTTGCTTCATTTCAACACCTACCTTTTTGTAGGCTGGCTTCTTGCTGTTCATAACCTTTCTTGCCTGGTTGTTTAGCTCTTCCAGCATCCTCTGGATCTATCATCTCAGTAAAAGGAATATAAATATCCTTCCAAAATAAAGAAAAAAACCCAAGTGTTTTTGACTTGGATGCACAACACCATGTTGCCAAGAAAGGATGCTTGTTTGCCTTTCCCAGAATTCAATTTAAAAGCTCTTGTTTTTAGTTAGAAGCATATATTGGACTTCACAAAAGAAAAGGAAATGATATAGCATTTTATATATGCATGTAAGTGGCTTTGAAGTTTTCTTTCTGCTGAAATAAAATGTGAAGTGTGAAGTCTGCCTGAGAAACAAGAAGCAAGATGAAAGAAAGACAAAGCCAGTTCTCTGAGCATGCAAAAATAAGAGGAACTAAGTTTGTGACCTTGTAAAATACTATGCACATCGACTGTAAGTACACACATACTCAAAAAATTCCAGTGGACATTCATGTTTAAATACAAGCATGCCTACATTTTCCTGGATTGCTCCCCTGGCTTGCTGTTTGGGGCCAAGTTGCATGTTTCGTCCTTCTGTTGAGATAGTGATCTACATTTTCAAGGCTTGTGACTGTCTCTTACCTTCATCCCTGCAACATTGGTATCAGGTTCTACTGCCAACCTGAGAACAACCTTGAGCTTAACTGAACTTACTAACCTAGTTAATAAACAGCTCTGTGTTTTTTCCTCCAGCCTCTGCCACAGCTGGAAGACACTGCCTGTAAATATCTTACTGCTTGACTTTCCTCTGCTACTTTCCCAAAGCTGCCCTCTGCTAGTGTGGAACTAAAACCTCAGTAATAGCTTAGCAGATATTGCTATGAAATCACGACCCATCATGCACAGCATTATCGTTTTACCCTTCTTGTGTCCTCCATGCTCCTCCATTTTCCTTCTCTATCCATCTCTTTGGCGTATCTTTTTGTAGTAGTAGCTAATAAACTTTGACAAGGTAAAATCACCATCTTGTCATACATTTGTATGGTACTTACTGTTCCAGGACTGCGTTGCTGCAGTACACAAAATTAATAATAATGCCGTCCTTGGCAGAATGATGTCAAAAATGCAGATCCTTGAAAATACTGTAACAAGAAGGGCTGCTCAAAGATTAATGCTTTGCTGTACATAGGTTTTAGTATGCATGTTAATTGGCTGTATCATTATTGGATGTGTACTGCATANAGGGGGGGGGAGTGTTATTCTTTTTAGCCTGAAAGACTGTTTTTCCTTTCCTTGGGTGGGTTTTCTGCAATCCTTATGTGTAGATATATGAATATATTTTCACTTCTACTCCAAACTTTTAAAAGCTAATTTGAGAGTGTAAAGGGGATTTAGTACAAGTGAAACAAAAGACTGTAATATTTGAAGAGTGTATTTACCAGACACATGACTTTTAAAAACTGGTTTGTTCCTATGCAGGAGGATAATCCACCTAGGAATCAGTTTCTGTCATTATTTCCGTGGGTGGTCTCCTGCTAATCTTTTTAAGAGCTTCCTGAGACAACCGCAGGATCCACTGCCTTTGATTTACTAGACCTTTACATAGCCTAGCAAATATACAAGAAAAAAAGAAAAAAGAAAAATAACATAGACTGGTAAGATGGTTTTGGTGGGTTGAGTTTGGATGGCTGCCAGCTACCCACCCAGCTGCTCTCTCATTCCCGCGCCTCAACAGGACAGGGGAGAAAATAAGATGAAAAAGCTTGTGGGTCACAATAAAGGCAGAGAGATCACTTACTAGTTACCATCATGGGCAAAACAGACTCGACTTGGGCAAAGTTAATTTAATTTATTGCAAATTAAAATAGATTTGGATAGTGAGAAATGAAGACAAAAAGATTAAAGCAACACCTTCCTCCTGCTCCCTCTTCCCAGACTCGACTTCACTGCTTTATTCCTGACTCTACTACACCCGCCACCCACCACCCTGAGCGGTGCAGGGGGATGGGGAACCGTGAGTTATGGGGTCAGTCCATAACAGCTGCTCTCTGCCGCTCCTTCCTCCTCACACTGTTCCCCTGCTCCAGCGTGGGTCCTTCCATGGGCTGCAATCCTTCAGGATAAACCTGCTCCAGCATGGGTCCTCCATGGACCACAATTTCTGTCACAAGAACCTGCTCCAGCATGTGGTCTCCATGGCCTGCAGTTCCTTCAGGAAATATCCACCTGCTCTGGCATGGGGTCCTCCATGGGCTGTTGTGTGGATGTCTGCTCTGGCATGGGTCCTCTCCACAGGCTGCAAGGAAATACCTGCTCCAGCGTGGTCTCTCCAGCAGCTGCAGGGGAATCGCTACTTGGGTACCTGGAGCACCTCCTCCCTCTCTCACCTTGGTGCTGGCAGGGCTATTTCTCACACTTTTTTTCCTCACTCCTCTCTGCCTGTCTGGCATTTTTGCCCTTCCTTAAATGTGTTTTCCCAGAGGTGCCACCACCTTGGCTGAGGGGCTCAGCGGTGCCCTGCAGTGGGTCCGTTAGAGCTGACTGGAACCGCCTGTGTCTAGCATGGGGCAGCCCCGGCCTCTCCTCACAGAGGCCGCCCCTGCAGCCCCCTGCTGCCGGCGCCTGGGCACCTGCACTCAAGACAACAATAAACAAACACAATCCTTCATAAAGCACCATTGCCAGCACCACGTCCCTTGAGTCAGGGTGCTGCAGAGGGGTCAGGAGCCAGGAGTGGTGGTGGCAGGGAAGGGCCTGGCAGCCCGGGCCCGTCCCAGCTGGGAGCAGGGCAGCCAGGGGCACTGCGGCAGCCCCAGCCCCAGGCATCGGACACCTCCCCAGGACCGTGACGTGGGCCTGCGGGTGGGCGCAGCTTGGCGGAGCCCATGGCTGGGCAGGGCATGGCTATGGAGAGCTGGAGACTGGGCCTGCTACGGCGTCGCTGGGGCAGGGGCTGCTGGCCCTGGGGAGCTGAAAAGGGGTCCGGGGCCTTGGGCAGGCAGGGGGAGTGCTGAGGGGCTGACATGGCGTCCTGGGCCGTGGGCAGGGTGGGGGAAGCCCAGGGGGCCTGGACAGGGACAGGCAGGGCTGGTGGTGCCCTCAGGGTCTCAGGGCAGCTTTTTGTAGTCTTCGTACTTCCCTTTACCCTTTCTTAAACACTGCAAGCAAAGGGCTTGGGAGAATATATTTCTACGTAGCCAGATGATATAGCCATGCCTGGATGCTTGTTAGCGAGGAAGGGGCTGTGCATAAAGAAAGCAGTGGTCTGCCACCTTAATACACAAATATTCATGACAGAGTCTTACTCCAGAAATTTTCCCCTATGAAAATCGAAAAGGGAGAAAACTTCCTCTGAGCTTTTTTTCTCAGATGAAGAATGTGAAAATTCATCTTGTGTTTCTTCTTATTTCATATTGGTTTATATTTTAGTTTAAAACCAGTAATACCTCCTCAAACATAGATTTGGCAATAGATATTTATAAAATAATTGGAATCTAGAACTTGTGAATATGAAATGTTGTTTGTGGAAGAAGTTTTTGGGTTTTAGAAGCTCCACCTTCCTGATAGAAATGAGTTCCCAAAAAACTTCAGGTTAAAAATGACCAATATGTGTATGTAATTCCAGTGCAGTTGAAGTCAAGCATTTAAAAACATCACAGCACAGCTCCTGAAACCATGACAGGGGAAAAAAACTAAAAAAGCATCATATAAAGAAATATATCAAGTTGTGAACCTTCAGTTTCTGTGTTGTTTCTGTTTACTTCACAGTAAGTCCCATATATCTGCTGTGGGGCTGGATGCAGAAGGACCTAAGCATGTTAAGTGAAGCAAGGGTTGTTTGGAGTTGTTGTATCTTTTATTAGACCAGCTGTTGCATCTGGTGAACGTAAAAACTATAGCTCAGAGCATGTAAACCATTTGAGGGCTGTTGTAGAAACAGTTAAAAACTCCATATTCAAACTTTATCCTCCAAGCACCTACTGAGAAAATGATTCAGAAAGTTGGTAACACTGCAAGAGTTTGTCTGCACTGGATACAGGAGAGTTATTTAGCATTGTGATGCTGCATGGTAAATATTACCACTTTGCAGAAACAGAGAATATGTTTGTTGGTCACTCAGTACCTTTTGTTTCATACTGATCTATCAGCCTCAACTAACATGTCTGTGTTTGTTTGAAAGACTTCTCTGGAAATCACTTTTTTTTGCATGTGATTGCACTGCACAGAGCTTGACCCTGGCTTTCAGGTACTAACCACAATATAAAAGCTGAGGTAAAGTTACTTTGGTTTTCAAGCTTAAATGACCATTCCTAATAATCAAAGAGGTTTTGTTTAAGGAATCAGTGAATAATTTCTGTCTAGTGCTCTGGATGCATTTTTATTCCTCCAAACTGAGATAAGTGTTTAGGACACTAAGTATTTAATTGCATACTACAGCTACATGATGGTCTATGTCTCCCATGATGTATCACCATTAGACACTATATGGACACATTAAAGGTGAAGCCAGGATGTGGCCCTGACCCAAAGAAAACCTTGGTTAAAACCTGGTAAATTTGACAACAGCCAGAAATCATTATAAGCATTTCAGACAAAAAAAAACCAAAAAACCAAAACAAAACAACAAAACCCCCCCAAACTTTCAGCTTTCTACTGAATCTTCAATTTTCAGAAAGAAATATTCCAGACTAGCACTTAAAAGAACACCAAGAACTTGCTAGAATCCTCAACTTGGAGGAGACCTTGCACAGTACTTTAAAAGTAAACAACCCCTTGCTGATACAAAAAGCCCAGACTTGTCCTTTTGAAGTGCAACAGGAACATTGCAAACTGTGATGTTTGAGCAGATTTGCTTCAGTCTCCATGTAAAGAAAGGTATTAAGTTGCTCAAATCTATGAACAGTTGCTCAAGTGGACAGGCACAAAGCAGAACCAAGGATTAATACATGTATTTAAATGCCCTTTCCATACACACATGCACACAACCTTCTTTTGGTAAAGCAAGATCAATTCTCAGCATTTGAGAAAAACACAGAAGTTGACACAGCTGATTTTAATATAAAGTAAATGAGAAAAGTCTATCAATCCAGTGAAATGGGCATGAGGGGCTCAAATCTGTTCTCTCATGTGCAAGAGTGTGTGTGCATTTGAAAGACTGCATTTGGGGACTGTGATATTGCGTTGGAGAAAATGCAGTGTTAGAAGTATCTGTTAGAAGGGTCTGAAGTTTGTCAGAGAAAGACAGAAGTGAAAAAGGAAAGAAAAGCAGCTTATACACTGAAGTTCCTTTTCATAGTCCTGCTACTGCATGGCCTGAGATAAAAGCACAAATGGCTATCTGCTGTCCCCTTCCTGTTTATATCACGCTCATTTGAAGCATTTCCCATAACCTAGTTTGACACTAACAGTCAAACAGTCTTCAATAGGAAGAAGTGATAAAAAGACCTTGAGATGATGAATGAAGAGGGTTACACAGAACTTCATTTCAAAGCAAGGAAGAAAAGCTCCAATGCAGGTGAGCATATAAGCATTTATGCTATGCCTTCAGATTTGTTATGTAAATAACAAATCTCCTATTTGAGTTATCACGAAAAAACACAAATCTGCCAAAATTTTAGTTGGTGCTACTAAAGTTGCCAATGGCAGTATACAGAGAAATATGATGGATAGTAGATAAAATGCAGTACTAATAGTACCACCAGGCTTGGAGCATTGGTGCTGACAGTCCCAGTACAAATGGAGACTAGGAGATAGAGGCATATGGAGAAAACATGAGGCAGTAGTTGTAACCAAGTTTGGCGGTGGTTAATGGCTCATTAGCCGTTTAAGTTTTCTACAGGGTTTTTGGTTGGGTTTTTTTGTTTTGCTTTGTTTTGTTTTCAGGAATCACGGCTAAGAAGAATTTAAGAACAATTTAAATGAAAACCATAGTACAGTAACTTACTGACCAGTAAGCTTTTTCAACCACAGTGAAGTGTCAGGAGTAGCAAGGGAAAAAGTACAAAGATATATGCTGGAAGGCTTTCAAGCTCACCCTTGCTAACCTTTATTTCTTTTAAGTGTTCCACGGAAGAGCTTTTCAGATCGTAAATAACAAGTCCTCAGAGAAATTAGACATCCAGTCTCCAAACAGTTAATTAGCTATGATGATCAGTTCCTGAGAAATCCTGGCTGCACATTTATGTAAGAACAATTTTTAATAGAAAAAAACCAAGAGCCAACTTCAGTTACTCAGTATGGCAGGATAAATTGTGTGTAATTTTATTGACATGAATTGTGCCAGTTTGCCTGTTATTACAACAACTTAGCTGAGAGCCTGTTCCCAACTGCAGTAAAAGCACAGAACCAGCAAAATCGAGAAAAAAAATCAGAAAACTGATCATAAAAGCTAATATTTATATAACTAAGAATTTTCAATGGTCTTTAAAATATTTGTCAAAGCGCACAAAAACGTTGCTGTAATGGAGTAGATTGAATATTTCCATTTAAGAGAAGCAGAAAGTCAGACAAAGCATATGTGGCACATATACAGAATAATATGTGACCACAAACACACAGAGCACAGAGTGACAAAGCCGGGTTTAAAATGCTCTATCTCCATCATCTACCTGCATGATTGGATAGCATGACATGACAGGGCAGCAGAAAGACTTCAGGTAAGCAACTGAAGAGAACAGTGCTTTCATTTATCTTGTTAAACAATGCACTGCAAGCTTGTAGTGAAAAGTGTGTGAGCTAGCTTTAGATCAGGCACAGACTAGTCATGGTAGCATGATATACATACAGAATTACAGAATTGTATTCACGGGAGTGGTTAGAAATGGTTGCAATGCCTCATCGGCATAATCTAGTGCAATATCTGTGCCAGTTCATGTAGTACAGAAGGAAGGCAACAATGCAGAGCTCCCCTTCCCCCTTGCAGTCCCATCCGGTCTTGCCGGTGGTGCAAGCTGCAGAGCTGTCTTGAGAAGCTGGGCAAACGCTGAGCTGTTAGCCCACACTTCATTGTCAGCTTTGTGGTATTGCTGCTACCAGAGCTCACCCTGGGTAGCTGAGCGCTGATCTGAGTATTTACACAAGTCACTGTTACTGTTTGCCTGCAGTCTAGCTGTTGTGCAAATCATGGCAGAGTTAAGATTAGACTCCAGATATCCTGATTGCCTTTTTATGTCAAAATCACTGCATAATACCCAAAGGAAGAAAGAAAACACACACAGATGCTTAACCATAATAAGTCGCATTGCCAGCAAAAAGTATTGCATTCTGTTTACCTATACTTGCCATCTAGATAAGGTGGCAATATAAAAAACAGTGGAGATTAGCTGTTTGAATATTTGAAAATGACTAGTCACAGATACAGCATTTCCCAAGTAAGTATCACAGAATCACAGAATGATGGGGATTGGAAGGGACCTCTGGAGATCATCTTGTCCAACCCCCCTGCTTGAGCAGGTACACCTAGAACAGGGTTTTGAATATTTCCAGAGAAGGAGACTCCACAACCTCTCTGGGAGCCTGTTCCAATGCTCTGTCACCCTCACAGTAAAGAAGTTTTTTCTCATGTTCAGGTGGAACTTCCTGTGTTCCAATTTGTGCCCATTGCCCCTTGTCCTGTCGTTGGGCACTACTGAAAAGAGTCTGGCCCCACCCTCTTGACACCTACCCTTTAGATATTTATAAGCATTGGTTGTATGTATGTATGATTGAATAGAAAAATGAGGAAAAACAATGTTTGACCTCTGTGCACAATGATGAGAGCTAGAAACCAGACAAAGTGAAAGTGTTAGTGGAAATGAGTTTATTATGTAGCACAAAGTCCAAGTAATTTCATGATTTGAAATACAGCTCCATGCATTACATTTTTGAAATAATAGTGTAGAAGCAGTGAACTTTTCAAACAGCTGATTCACATCTGATCTGGACCACCAGCATTTGAAATGTAATTGCTTTTACAGGATACTTCTATGGGGTACTTCCGGATCTTATTTACTAGTTACAGAACAAGTTCTCTGTTTGAGAGAGACATTTTGGCACGCTGTTTTCTCTTCCAAGAATGGCCATTTCCATGAAATGGAAAATCATCCTTCTGTTATTCTCTGACTTTATTCCTGGGCCCCAACTCAAGGGAGGTTGCATGTAAAATCTTTTTTTCCTATGAAGTTAAGTTTGGATGAAGTGAACAGTGTATTGCATCTTGGTCTAGAAGAACATTCACAAAGATTTTCCTGCAAACACTAATGTTAGAAAGCTAGGAAGAAAAATTAACATGGCATTTTCTGCATAGCTGGGCAACTTCTAACTGTTCTCCTCCTTGCTCCAAGGAATCCTTTGAGGTATCACAGACATCTTTTATGCCTCAGTTATTTTAAAGATCTTTGCTGTATTGCAGCCTACAGTAACTATACCACTACCCCTTCCAAGAGCACACTGACAACCTGCTGGAACAAGTCCAGTGGAGGGCTCCTGAGGCAGTGAGCTGGAGAAGTGACACAGGAGGAGAGGCTGAGACAATTGGCTTTGTGTAGCCCTAAGAAGAAAAGGCTGAAGGGAGTCTTACTCTTCTCTTTAACTAGTGAATGGGAGGGTGTAGAGAAGACAGAACCAAACTCTTCTTGAAGGTGCACATTGAAAGACACAAGTTGGAACATGGAAAATGGCAACTTGATACAAGAAAATTTTTCTTATCGTGGTGGTGGTCAAACACTAGGACATGAGCCTGCAAAGGCTGTGGAATCCCCATCCTTGGAGATATTTAGAAATTGGCTGGACAAGGCCTTGAGAAACCTGCTCTAACCTGAGCCGCCTTAAGCAGGAGTCTGGACCAGATGGCCTCCTGAGATTCCTTCCAGCCTACATCATTCTATCAAGATATGTAGAAAGCCTGAAACACAGTGAGTGAGCAAACATAGCAGCGGGTTTCACTAGGAAGTGGCATGGCAGGAGTGTGACAGTCCTACAAGAATACGTTTTAAGATTGTTGGGTAATATTGAGAAGGAAGATTTACCATGACTCTGCATTTCCAAGCTTCTCTGGTTCTAATTAAAAGTAATTTTCTTCAAGTTGCGAGGAAGCTCGTTTTTGCATCTCTATTCACTGACTTTAATCAAACATCCAGTCTCCAAAGAAGCCCTGTTTAATGCACTGCTACTTAATTTTTTAAACATTTTGTAGTAATTTTCCAGTTGGGATTGTCTGAATATCAAGGACTCAAAAAAAAAAAAAGATCTCCAAATCATAACGTGGACTTACCTAAAGGCCTTTGACTTGGCATCCAGTGTACAGGTGATAAAACTAGTGGGTCCTGGAGTTACAGGACTAATTACTAATTTTCAGAGAAGCTACTGGTCCTTTCTTGATTTATAGTGTTGGTATTCATAGCTCTAGAACTTCATTTTTGTTCTTACATGTTATATACAGCTCTCTCTTTGCAAGTGTTAGAAAATTCGGTTCTTCCTCTTCTGCTTAGTTCGCAAGGTTTTCTTTAGCAATGTTTGTTAAGGGCTTGCTGTGACATCTAACAGTCTTCATGATATCTGCAAGTGACATCCCCCTGCTATGAAGAAGCAGAAACTGTTCAGTAGCTGTGCCACTCAAAACCTCAAATGAAGTAGCAAACAGTGAAGACAGCATGAGAAAATTCAAGCTCCCAAAAAGTTTTCATAAATGAAAGTTTGTTAGACGCAAGAACCACTTGATATGCAGGAGGCAACTAGAAGGGAAAGAAAAACTGTGACAAAACCCATGGCAAAGTGACAGTGTTGGACGTTCTGTCTGAGAGATGTCTAGAGAAACTCAGATTTATGTCCTGGGTAGCATCTCATGCTGTGTTTGTAAAACCCTCTTATTTCTTGCAGAACTTCCCTCTAATTCTTCAGGCTTGCGGTACATCGCTGCTCTGTCAGGATTTCTGAATGTGGTATTTCTTGGAGCTGTGATCACATTAATTCAGCAATGTGAGTGACCAAGTGAAATGTTTTATTTTAGTTCCTGTAAATGTTTTGCTTTAATACCTGTCAATGAAATTGACAGGTATTAATCCTTAACTTAAACAAGCTTTGCAAACAAACTGTTTTGATAAGGTGACAAGACCGCTCATGCTTTCTACTATTGTGTTTCTGATGAAGGCGGGAGAGAGTCACCAGCACTTTGGGGCTGTGGATCTGCAGAAGGTCTGTGGCTTTCAGAGGACTGTTGCATGTTTGGGGTGTATGAAGAGGGCTGGAGTCTTTCTCACTTTCCCATCCCCCAATCTGAGAGCCCCTCCTCTTCATTTCCAAAACAGAGCAAACCACCAAGGTTTCTAGCCAAAGAATCCATCCATCCATCAGTTTGGAAAAACTTTTTTAGTAATGAAATAAAAATGTGTGCCTCTAAGTTTATAAAAGTGGCCTTTGCACTGTCCACAGAATTTGTGCATAAGCACTGGGTCACTGCCAGCATTAAGCATGTGCGTACAGAGCTTACCTATCCAGCACAGGTGTGTACCATTATCCCTGAGCATCTAAACTTAGAGATCAGGGAGATCAGAGAGAAATGGTTGCAGTTGCCCTGGCCAAGCAAGTTGAACAAGTTTTTAGGTTGTCATCAACAAGCATCTGAATATTGATCAAGGAATCTAATTTTAGTTTCCTCCTTTAGAAAACCTCGGCCTGGTAGTCCCAATGTCCAGCCTGCTTCTGGACATCAAAATCACTTTGCACATCAAAATCCCTTGAGAACCCAGGAGAAAATGAGAATTCAGAAGCACTTCTGGGCATAAGTATGCTGCGGAGTCAGATATACTCCCTTTCTCTGGATGTGAGTCCTGCCCTCTCACATCATTCTTTTCTGAAATAAGCTCAATACAAATTTCAGGAACTGGAAAATCAAAGGCACAACCATGTTATTTGAAAGAAAACTGTTGCGTACCATGTTGTCAAAAGCATGATAATAATGGACTCTACACTGTCTTTGTGAAGTCAGTCACCTCATATATTTGTTTAATCTATATGATTTGGATGCTCAACTCTCCACCTACCATTTACAGGAGAGCTGGAAGGACAAATGAGCAATCTGAGTTTCCACTTAAAGCTCCTATTATTATCCACGGAAAAATAGTATGGGGTTTCTATACAGTTCACTTGTGAGCTTTACATTAAAATATTGGAGATTCTTGTCCAGGTGACTTGCTATCAAGTGATGTGTGGAAGCCTGGAGAAAATCTTTCTGAAAGTGACAGTATCTTTGAGGAAGATCTTCATGAAAACAGCTTACTGACTACATTAAAGGAAAGCTTATGCATGCATACAAATGGTAAGGAAATAAAGTCTCGCTCATAGTAGCATAAATGGTTTGAAGCTCTTGAAACAATTAATATAAAAATAAACACCTGCACAAAGGAATTGACCTTTAGGTACCAGAATAAGCATGTTTATATTGATAAAGATGTATAGAATGATCTATTTTACACTTCCATCCTTGAAAATTTCAGTTTAAGCAAAAAATAAAAGTGGAGCAGTGTTACTGAAGGTCTTTGTTATTTCTCCATGGATGCCACTGAATTGTACTACTCCCAGTGATTTCAGCAGAGCTGGGATTTTATCCATGGCTTTTACCTCAATTATTATGTAAAATATTTAGTACAATTATCTAGAGTTCTGAAATATTTAAAGGCACAGAGTGATCCCTAATCAAAGAATGACTGTCCTTATTACTACTAAGCAGGGACAATGTGCTTTCTTAAAAC
>WAAD01009698.1:22644-55669 GCA_013389945.1 Fregata magnificens | reverse complement strand
AGATGGGAACACCTTACAATTGGTTCCATTTCTTCAACATCATTCATAGATGAATGTGATGATGGTCTTGATTTTAACTTCAGCCATGGAAATTGACTAAAAACCCCCAGTATTATATCTTTTTCATATATCTATATATAACAATAAAAGAAAGCAAAATCAGCTAAACCAAATCAATGCAACCTAGGAGTAGCCATACCCTTAGGGTTGAAACAGATTATTTGTTCTTCTGTACCACTTTTTTTTATCCTTCCGTGCTTTTCCACACACAAGGTCCATACAATATTGGGCATTCCTACTAACACCCTGCTTCACACTTACCCTCTTTCTCCAGTTCCGCTGCTGCAGTCCACTGTTAGCAAATGTTCCAGGCTGGACTAATTCCAGTGTGTTATTATCCCCTTTTGTCATCTTTCGTAATTGTCCTTGCTTGCTGGATCCCTTTTGCTGATTCTGCCCAAGCCATGGTTGATCTCACTGCTCAGTCTTATTCACTGTTTGTCGCTCAAGCGAGATTCTTATATGTCAAGCATGGGGCTTTTCTTTAGTTTAACCACCCCTTCAATGCACATATCATCATTTAGGGGCCTTATCATCTGCATTATTATAATAATCTGTTCGGAGTCTAATGTGATAGAGATTTGCTCTGTTCTGTTCTTGACCATGTCTCTGGCCTTTTATGTTTTTACAAAGGTTCTCTTGGTTTTTCAGCTGGTTCTCTATTGCGGAGCTCTTTTTGCAATGGGACAGATGGTAGTGGATAACCATACTCCTCCAGACTCTTCCTAGCACAACTGTTACAATTCCTTGTCTTGGGTGGATCCCAGTGTTGTCTAAGTTCCGCTTAAGATCCCTTTCCTGCTTTATAGCTGTGTTTAACGTCCTGGGGCTAGCCCATATGCGACAACTGTTCAAATGCAACCTGGTCATAATTTGGGGCTTGTTTGCCTCTGTTGTTTAGAAGACTATGGGCAGAAGCTGACAACTTTTTCCATGCCAAATACATTTCTACTGTTACATTTGGCTTGTGCTAATATATATAATACAACACGATGCATCCACTTGTAATGATCATTTACTACTGCAAAGATTGCACCTGTATCAATTCTTCCATCAGTCCACGCAGAAGCTGTAGCAGATGGTCAAGAGGAATTCTCTTGATCAGTCATGGTTAAACCAGTATTAGCATCTAACTTAAGAAGCCATTTAATACACAGGGATTTTGTTTAAAGAATCTGCTTTTGGGGCCAAGACTTTTAACTGTTCTGGGATCTGATGAGCAGTAATCATTATTTCTTCCCTAACAACTCAGTCTGACTCTGGTTGTGTATTTCTCCTTCTTTTCCCTCTGTTTGTCCATCTCCTGTTTTTACAGTAACCCAGGCAGTGATGGGTGATACAGTATTCTCTTTGAACACTCGCGGCACCTCAGCATCAGGAGCATGTGGACTTTTAGCCTTTTACTTCTCTGTGGAAGGGTCACTGTCTTGATCAAACCATTAACCTCCATCCCCTAAGTCAGAATCATCGTGAGAGGGTGCTTTGACAAGAGCTGTGTCCATGCCTTGCTTTGCACATAATGTTGCTCTACAGCTTCAATCCCTTCTAGAGTTTTACTTTCTCAGTGTTTGAACTCAACAGACCACTATTTCAGAATTTCATTTCTTGCCTTTACTTTTGAAGTCTGAATTTTTTGACCTAGCCCATATGTTACTGATCACATTGCCCATATGCTGTCTTACTTGATCTCTTTACAGGAAAGTTTTGGCATTAACACTTCAAAGTTTGTAAGCTCTTGGTCAGTATCTATGTTATGAAAATTGGGCTCTGAGGGCTTGAGCAACCCTGTTCCCCAACTCCAATAGTTCTTATAAAATGGAGATGGACTATAAGCAAGATGCTTGCCAGGAACACAAGAACACACGTTAGCTGCATTCCTAGTCTTCTGTGATCACTGGAGACTGCCATCCACAGAAAGGCTTTTACAGAAAAGCTGCTCACAGTCTTTGTTACACTCAGAGTCTTATTACGGTCAAAAAGGAAACACACACCTCATATACAAAGTCAAGAAGTCATTGTTTGGCTAGCTAAAGTTGTAACAGTCTAATCAGAACATAACAAACAACTTACTAGTCCAGTTACAATAACACCGCGCAGTCCAAATTATCAGAAAAAGCCTCATTAATAGTACATTAAAATTGCTGACATATATTTCCTAGTAGAGTTTTGTTCATCATTGCAATGCCCCGCGAGTCCTATGTCTACGGTACCTGTCTTCCACGAGAAGACCAGGGAGAGGGGGGTGTGCGGAGTCATCGACTGGTGTCCACCAAGTTGTTTCTCAGGAGGGCAATGTTGTTGGAGGAGATAAGTTTTTTCCTCCTCATTCTTGGGTCAAACTGGAGTTATATTTTCTTTGGTTGCTCACATAGTCTGCTTAGTTGCTCTTTTTTCACTGGTTCCCAACTAAAGTTTGACTATCTTTGACTGTCTTAGTTAAAGATACACAATAGCCTCTGTAAGCCTCAGTCTATGGCATTAATATTTGTTACTAAATAACAGCGTAGGTCAGCTACACCTTTACTGTTTGTGGTATTCACAGAGCTAGCTAAAAATGAGTTATGCATTTGTGCCCTGGCTGCTAGACAACTGCTGCCACAGCTAAAACAAGCTGAAATCAGCTCAGGCTAAGACAAGTGCAGACAGATCCTGCATGGAGGTATCAAAGTCTCTCACTTTTCCTAGTAATGCGAAAATCATAGTTACTGGGCTACAGGGCTGCCTTGTGGTTCTTTTCCATCTTCTCTCACAGCCTTTCTGCAGAAAAGTGAATAGGCCTTTCCTATGGATGTAATCTGAATATTGTATGGATGTCAATTGAAAGAGGTTCATGCAAAGACACATGGAGAATTGTAATCTGAATGCTTGCTCTTGCTATTTCTACAACATGTGCCTTAACCTCTTGAATGCCATTCAAGTTTTTCTGTGAAATACAAATTCATCAGTACTTTTATGTGTAGTGTCAACTGACTGGTATACTTGCAAAGTGAAAAAATAGTTGTACCAGGGTATCCAGCCAAGCCTGGAGAGCTCAGCAGCTTCTTTGTTTCCACTGCTGTGCTAATTTTGCTGGAGCCCAGCAGGCACACAGATGTACAATGAAACACGCTAAATAAATGTGCTGTAGCCAGAAGGAAATATTATGTTGCCTGTCAACAGAAAAGTTCATGTAGCTAACCAAATATTACTGTTAAAGGTGCAAAATAAACAAGCTAAATGACAGATAAATCAAAGATTATGACCTCAGTGTATGGTTTGTTCCTATTATAGACTTTTGATCATATTATGTACACAGCATTTCAAACAGAAATGCAACCAGTTTGGCTGTGCCCAGTAAACCAGAAGAATATGAAACAGCTTTCCCATACACGTCGGGTAATTGAGATCCCCCTGACCGCTAGATTTTTATGCTGAAACCACAAAGTCAGGCTAAGGAGTCCTGATTCTTTAGGACTTCAGCACCGTGAGCTGCACTTCCCTGTGAAACACCATGTGCTTTCTCCCTAGTCATCAGTTTCTAGCTCTAGAAGCCACGCAGTCAGCTTTCTAGTTTATACTAAACTGTTAGTCTGTTAGCTTGCTAGGTTTGTTCCTCTGCAAAGTTTTACATGGTGTTTTTGTAGAGAGATAACCTTGTGTAGAAAACCAACCGAGATCCAGGTTTTACTGCTGACACTTCTCCAGAGGCTGAATTCAGCCTGTCCTCCCTGTTCTGTGCCGTCCCAGGTGGTATGCTGTAGTTCTGCTGACTTTGACTCCCTGCGACTGAGAACTGGGCCACTACCTCATATTGCATGCGGTAAGGCCATGTATTATATTCCTCTTCTTCAAGGCATTTTGACCACCATTTATATTCTGGGGCTTAAGCTGTTTCCTTTTGTTAGACAAAAATATATTTATTTAAAACTTATACAGCATGTTATGAAAAATACAATGCATTCCTTCTAGACCTTATAAAAAAGGCCTTCTTAATGGATTCCTGCTAGTCCTTATAAAAAATTCTATGAAGACTAAAGCACAGTATCCAGTTCCCAGAGAATTATTCAAGTGAAAGCTGGGAACAAATCCTTTAGCTTCATGTAAGTTGGTCCCAGGATGAGCAAGCACTGATGCTCTACAGAGCTGTAACTGAAAGAATTAGCTTTTGAATCTTGAAATTATATGTTCAAGAAAAATTCATTCATGGTTTTGTTTCTGCCTCCTGGGGAAAAATGTACAGATGTCGTATACTTGTAGTTGTAAAGAAATAACACTAGAGAGCACTGGAAGTTTTGCCGAAGGAAGTGCCCACTGTACTCTCATTTGTTCCCTAAACTGGGCTGAAAAACACGTAATAAGTAAGGGCTGGAGACCCCCAAAAGGGACCTCCTGGTCTGATGTTGGCCGTGTGCCTCTGTGCTCCTTTAAACTTCTGGAGCACAAAAAAAAGTAATTATAGAATCATAAAACCATCAAATAAATCAGGGAAAAAAGGACCTCTGGAAGTCTCTAGTCCAACCTCCTGCTCACAGCAGAGCTATGAGTATGAGTACACAGTACTCCAGCTGTGGCTTCATGACTATGTTGAACAAAGTGAAATAAGAACTTGATAGCTATGCTCTTTCTTGCCAGTGCAGCCCTTCCTTGTGCAGGTAGCTTTCCTTGCCATAGGGGCACACTGCTTATTTATTGCTCAGCATGTTTTACTGCATGGAATATGGTGCTTGTTTTCTGTGTTCAGATATCTTGTTACAGGCTTTTTTGCTTTCTGGTGTTTGTTCTAGGCTTAATACCTATTATATACCTGTATTATATATGTATGTATAATTTTACACTCTTTCTAAGAGATTTTAAACTCTAATAGCCCACTTCCTGGTTTGCTGGTGCAGAACTGTCCTATCACGATGACATCTCAGTCAATCTCATCTCAGTTCCAGATCTCTGTCCTAATGATTGCAGCACATCCAGAGACACTTGCGGAGGGGGGAAATGCTCATCTGTCCTATCTTTGACTTTATATTGCAAGCTGATACTGTCTTTGTAACTGATGGAGAGACAGGCAGTTCCAGGGGGCTCCTTATCTCAGACACCAAGTTAGAATGTGGTAAATCTCCTCCTAGACTGCCTAGCTGCTTTCACTTAACTGCAGAAGGCAGTAAGACAGTTACTCTAACCAAGGCTTAACTCAGATCACTAGACTTAGGTGAGATGCTGTATGAGTCTTGCTCATTGCTGCAGTCTGGGGAAGGTTAGCGTATATGCCACTGACACAGTACGTATATTGTGATTCAACAATGCTGTTACTGCTTATAGATACATTTGTCCCTATCATCTGCAGATATTAGGAATATTAAATGTAGCTCAGTGGCAAATCTAAAATATTTGTAAAGCTGCTCAATGAATATTATTCCAATCAATATTATATTCCAATATCTTCTGGAAGAACTGTAAGATGTGTGTGATCTAGCCACCTTTTGTCCATTCAATACACACAATTTATAGACAATCAGGCTTTTACAACAGCTTTGCTTCCAATTTCATAAGCAGAATGAAAATTATTGCCAAAAAATACTATGACAGTAAATAAATATGTTAATGGCCAAGGAATGTCTAACTCTACATGTGAGTGCACTTACAGAAAGAGCTCTGGAATACAAGGAAAAAAGAAAACTGATGTATTCAGGTCTTAAAATTTGTGAAGGAACAACCTGCAAATACATGATGCATCAATAATCAGCCTGGCCTACTGAAAAGGGTGCTGTGCTGAGGGACAGGAGTGCTGAGCAGTCTTCCAGCCTCCGCCACTGGCCTGCTAGATGAGCTTGGGCCAGCCTTTTACTTTTGCCCTTCCAACTATGTCCTGGGAATAGTGACATGCCCTTCTTTGCCAAGTCCTCTCAGACCCACGGGTTAAAATGCTACCCAAAAGGTAACGCTTGCTCATACATGAGGGTAAGACATAGGAGCTCTACTCGACCTGAAGGAAGGCAGGCTATGTCTGTATGGCAGAATAGAGCACCTCGTGGAAGGCCTGAACAAATAGACTTCAACCTGTAAGTCCACATGGTGCAGTGTTGCACTGTGCTGTAGGGACGTATCCAGCACGCTGTGTTAGAGTGTATTTGCATTGAACCAGGACGTGCTCACTCAACCACAGCACTGCGGTCATGCTGGGGTGTTCTGCAACTGTACCAGCACCTCTGCTATGTCTTACCTTGCAGAGATATCCTCTGCAGTCCAAAGCACTAGACACTGTTGTGTAGATGTATGGTGTGCAGAGAGATACACCACTTTTTCCCCACCAGTCATTCTCCAAGTCACAGATATGGGGCTTCCAGAAGACCAGAACATACCTTATAACATCACCAAGAATATGCTACCTATGGAAGTGGTGCCAGCAGGCTCACTGCTTCAATCCTTTGAAAAAAACCTAACTCAGTATGCGAGAGTGCAGGAAAGGAGAGAAGGCAATATGGCAGTGTGCTGGAAGGGGTGTTCACTAGCTCCTTCCTGACATGCCATCACCAAACTACTCAGGAGACTAAGCGCATTCTTCTGCCCACATATTCACCCCCCCACTGCTTAGCACTGAAAAATACATCCAAGGGTACATGGCACTCAGAATAAATAATCTGCACAGCAACATCTTTGGGAACTAACCTGAAATTCAAAAAGAGTTGACATGCTCCAAAACCCCCCAAAACCCTGCATAGGGAAGAAACCCATCTCACAGACTTCTAACCCTGTTTGCTTCCCACGTACTCCAAGTCCCACCTGCTGAACACGAAGCTGCTGGCATGGAAATATTTGGCTTGCAATCCACAGGCACTGCTGGTTCACTGAGCTTTTTTTTTTTTTCTTTTTCCTTTTCTTGCTAAATTCATGGGTTTGCTCTCTTCAGATTACATCTTTTTTGCTGCAGTGTGGGATAACAATGCACAGCCTTTCACTTATGGCAGGAAGTGTCTTTGGTTGTAGCCCTAGCTCTGATCATGTCTTCTGGGTGCCGCTTTTGCACTGCATTGTACATACAGGCTCTGCTGTGACACAGGGTTTAGAACTGAAACCCAAACTGGAGATGTACTCATGGGATTCACTCAATTTAGCTTGGAAGTTTCTGTGTTGCAGCTCAGCCTTCGGGAAGTGGAAAGGTCCATTTTGTTCTCAGAGCAGCAGTTCAAGTTCTTCAAAATGCACACCACGAGGCAGCTGGAGCCCTGGGCTGAGCTGGCTGTTCTGTGGCAGAAGGTGCTGAACTCTGCTTTGCAGCCCACGTTGCTTTTTTCAGTCTACTTTTGCCTTTGCACGCAACAAAGGACACACTACCACACCCACAGAAGGAGTGTCATCTGCAGCTATTATCACGTTTACTTTGTGCATGACTGGAACTGGTAACTGTGCTAACACCAGAACATTGCTAAGCGACGTTACTCAGGCATGATGGTTAGAAGTGGAGAAAGTGTCTATGTGCAATCAGTAGCATGTGTCAAGATGGGGAAGAGTGTGAGCTTGCATTCATTTGCCTACCTCAACAGAGTCACTGAAGCTCCAGGCTGCCAAACTCTAGATGCTGCAGAGGAATCCTAGACAACAACTCCACTATCTTTCCCTGAGGCAGCAGATGCTGCAAGAAAGTCTGAGCTGCCAGATATCTGCACGATCTGGCAAACAGTCTGAAAACTCAAGGCTAACAAATCACTCCCCCCAGGTCACCAACATGTGGTTGACTAATGCACAGCAAGCCCTGCAGTTTTACTGGCCTCATCAGTGTTCGTGTACTGTAAGCTAAGCGTATTAACCAGGCAGCTGGGGTGATGGTGGCTACTGGGAGAAGTTAGGCCGCCTGGATACACAACCCAGATTACAGCTGTGACCTAGGCTTGTGAAGAAGCACTCCGATATTTGAGCAACTTTTTTCCCCAGGAGTAACAAACCAAAAAGACTATGAGATCTGAATGATTAGATGTGAAAAGATGACAATGGGGGAATGACTAGGCTGAACCAGGCTTTGCTTCTGAAGCATTTATTCTGCAAAATACACCAGTAGACAGCAGCGTGCTGTCACAAGCAAAAGGTGTATTCAGGTTGTGGAGATATTCATATGATAAAAGTGAAGCTGTGACACTGTCTAAACAAAGCAGAAGAATTCTGGTTAGCAGAATTTACAAGAAACACCGCCAATTAATTTTAAGACACATGGCACATAGTGAAAGAGGCTGGCTTTATAAAATTTAACATTAGCCTGTTAGCTTGTCTGCAGTATTCTGTTAGATAACTTACAAGAAGAGGGTTACGGAGAAGCCAGAGACAGTCTCTTCTCAAAGGGGCACAGCGAAAGGACAAGAAGCAATGGGTACAAGTTGCAGCCCAGAGATTGTGATCAGGCAGAAGGAAAAAAAATTCTTCCTTTGTGAGAGTGGTGCAGCACTGCAGCAGGTGTTCAGGGAGTCCATGGGATGTCTGTCCATTGAGATTTCTAAAACCTGCCTGGACAAAGCCCTGAGCAACCTGATCTAGCTGTGGAATTAGCGCTGCTTTGAGCAGGGGTTGGACTAGAGGCCTTCAGAGGTCCCTTCCTCCTCAGATGACTCCATGATCCTGTGATATGCAGGCTGGCAATGCTGCTTAGCCCTGGAACCAACAAGCCCACTCATTGATCTGAGTGGAACTGCCACCCCCATACACATGGGCAGGAAAGAGAGGGCTTCCCATCATCTTTATGAGCAGTGGGTCATTTTGCTAACAAATATCTCTTGGTTCTATGATAGCTTTTTCCTACAACAGCCTGGGTTTTTTCTTCTATTGTGTTGACAATATGCTATTGGCACTGAGAGGCCAGTGGGTCAGACTTGGTGATATTCATAAGTAAAGCTAGAATTTAAGATGAAAGCAAAGAAAATCATGAAAATACTTACAGAGCTAAAAGTATTAACACTAAAGAAATCACTTCTCACATGAAAATTCTGTAGCAGTGCAATATCCTTTTTAAAAATAAGAAAAAAATCATAGCTTTCCAGTAGGATAGAAAGAATTCAAGAAAAATGCCTTGCAAAGACTTCTACTCGCCTGTTCCTTCTAGAAATTAAAATTCACCTTCTTTTTCACTATCAGTCCTAACAGTGAGCGCAGCACATAGACTTCAAGTCCAAAATGAGAACCACTTATGGCTGTTTTGTAAGTTTGCTCTGGAAAATAACTTTGTGCATTCATCATTTTCTTCAGGCAAGTGAGCATCTGCTAGGTCACAAAGGATGTAATTGCCTGGTCTGCACTGCACAATTAGGAGATTACTCTTGTGTCTGAAAACGTGTTTTTCAGAAGAGAGAAGAAGAGAGGAGAGGAGAAGAGAGGAGAGGAGAGAAGAGGAGAGGAGAGGAGAGGAGAGGACATGTTCCCTTAAAATAGAAACGCTGTTTTTTTCCACTAGCTCAGAAAGACCCATGCTTACATCGACTATACATGATTACATCTTGATGGTTTTGAATCATTTAGGAGGGAGTGATGTGAGAAAAGGCTGCTTAGGTGTATATGCAGTGATGGAAAGAGAGACTGAGTTCAAGCAACCCGTCTGGCCTTCTAGCTCTCCTTTATGGACTAAAGTTTAAAAAAAAACCAAATAAGGAAAGTGGGTTTTGGTTTGCGGTCGGTTTTTTGTTTTGGTTTTTTGTTTTTGGGGTTTTTTTTTTTTCCATTTAAGAGCCTAAATATCCTGCTGGTGGTGAGAAGTTCAGGGGGAAGCAATGGAAACTGATTCAATCAGAGGACAAATGCTTTGTTTCATGTTAGGACCAGTCATTTGGCTGGTATGTAGGTTGCCATGAAACAAACCTCATCAGTATCCAGTTAACAGTATCCACATCTGCATACTGATCACTTTGTGGCTGATAGAGCAACAATGACTTAGATATGTTGCATATAAATTGTACCTGAGCGGCACTTCTGAGTAATCTGTTCCATGACTATCAAAAGGTTCATTTTTTTTTTCCCTAAACCTTTTTGTTTCTGCACTTAACACTGTTACCAATGTTGAAAATATGAAGGGAAAAGATCAGTAATACAAGATCACAAACCCAAACTTTTCTTCATTTTAACCTACAGTATTGTAAGTCCCATTGAATGTAACAGAAAGGGCAAATAGGCTATATCACAGAATAGAAACATTATTTTCAATTGACCTGTGTAGGTTTGTAGAGCCTATCTGTGCCGAACTCTAAAGGAATTTTCTAAGTGGGAAAAGCACAAAACCAACAACATAGCTCTTAGCAGGAAATGTCAGAACTGTGCACGCACAGGACTTTGTGTCTGTGTGTTCTGAAATGTATTTTGGGGTTTTAGAAGGGCTTCAAGTTTCTATTCAAATCTGTGGGGTTTTTGTTTGGTTTTGTTTTTGGGTTTTTTGCCAAGAATAGAAGATAGAACCACTGTCATCAAAATATCCTGCAGCAAACACATGGGTCTTGAACAAGGAGTTAAAGGCAACTCAGGCTTTCTGCCTGTGGAGTTGCTGGGTCAAGCAGGGGATAGCTCAAGCAACTTAGGAACAGCAGCTCTCGTCCTCATAACTACTGTTAAGAGTAAAGTATTGAAACATTCTTTTAAAAGGCATTGATCATATTATCTTTAATTTTATTTTGAGTTAAATTTAATGCATCATTAATACCATCTAAATTAAGTTGTTAAACCATTATAGTACTTGGTGGATGGAGCAGGTCAGAATCTGAGTTACATTTTTATAGCTCTAACTGTGGTTGCAGTTACATTAGCCCCAAAACATCTTATACTGATATATATCTTGTTTATCTTCCTTTTAAGGTGAATAGGCTATGTAAGATCATGCACATGAGCATAATACATCCACAACACAGACCGTATTGCTTTAGCTATTCTCATGAGAACCTGCAAAAGCTTTGTACCTGTGTAAGTCCATTTTTGGGTATTCCTTAGAAACTTTGCTCTGCTTTGGCCAAAAAGAATTTTTTTTATATTCATAAAAAGAATGGGTTTTAATCTCCATTTTCTCCTGTATTCTGAAGGGCAAGAGATCACACAAGAAGAGACAGAATGGTGGCTGAAAATAGGCTTTGAAGCTGTACTGAAAGAAGTAACTTCCTTCCTTTTATCTGTTTCTCAGCCTTCCTCAGAGCCATAGCACGGTGTATGTATACTTCTGGAGGCAGGCAAAGCTAATACAGGATGCAACCCACTGTATTAAACCAGCTCTTTCCATAACTCAGAGGGACTTGCTCATCAATGGCAGGTGATATCACATATGCGGACGTGGCAATGCTACCCAGGGAAAGACCACACATTCCTTCTCGGACATCAGTTCCAGGTAAAACAGTTAATCAGCTCTTGGACGCACACTGTTTTCTCTCGTATGCTCTCTCTCGCTCTCTTTCATTTTTAAAATTGTCACTGGATAAGACTAGAAGAATGCTATACAATACTGCATGCAGAAGTCACGGGAAGGGTGAAAGGTGGCAAATGGTGGGAAAGATCTTCATGAGATACGTAAAGCTACTCTTAAGTCAGTATTGCTACGGAGTAGTCTCTCAGTTCTGGCCCGTTGTTTTAAGTACCAATGAGAAACAAAAATTGTTCATTTTTGAATAATGAGCATAATCTTTCTTTTTTATGTGAACAATATGATCAAAAACCTGTTAGAATATGCTCTATCAAATTACGACCTAGTCAAAAAATCAGATCAATGTGTTTTATGATGTCTTCGTGGAAAAGGAGTAGTGAATTAACTAGTAAATCAGAAAAGTAGCTGCAGTTGAAAGTGCAGTCACTGCCACCAAAGGAAGTACTGAATGACTCCTAAAACCCTCTTGCTCTTCCTCTTTGATTATCCAGTAGTGATTTTCCCAGAACCACATTATCAATCTGGGATTGCTTCCTATGTTTGTAACAAAAGACAGAGGTTTAAGTCAATATTCATGGTAAGGAGATGATTTAAACCATATTTTTTTAAGAAATAAAATTTCCGCTATTAGGAAAACATGTAATTCATTCATGAAAGCATTTTGTCAAAATTCTGGATCACAGCTAATATGAATGACAACTTCTCACTATGAGCAAATAGGAAATGCTTGTGGTCAGACTAAGATGATATTTTCATGCTTTCAAGGTTCATTAGTAATTAATGTATTTAATTACTTAAGGAAACTGCATTGTGTAATGAGCGTTTTTAGAAGATGTTCTACTTACAATGTAGATTAATAGTGATGATGGTGCTCTGAATGCATGTGCTTAAATGATGGAGAAAACTATTTTTTATATTTTTACAAAGCCTTTATCTAAAAACAAAAATGAGTTCATTTTATTATATATCTAACTGAAAATACTGCCTTACACTGTATGTTCATGCATCCATGGATGTTGTTTGTACTACTGTAACCTGTACAACACAAAACACAGAGGGTTTGCCTAAAATTTTACCCTGTTTCTAAGGTGATATGATTTATTTGTAAAGGGAGACAGGCATCAAATCTTGATTTGAAGAAATCCAAAAATGTCCCTTGATCATGCTATCTAAAGGAAAAGCTTGAATTTGAATAGGCCAGGCTTTAACTTCCAATGAAAGTTCTCATTAGCATCTAGATGGTTCTTGTTAAACCTTTGTCAAATAGATTTTAGCACTCAATATTTTCTCACATGAAGTTACTGGCCACAGTAATCAAGTAATTTCTCAGTGTCCTTTTGCCTTTAAATCTTTCACTCTAACTTTCCGAAGAACTCCATTTATTTTTGTGGATGTTTTTCTGTTCATTCTCCAGTGTTTCCATTTCCTTTAAAAATATGGGCACCAGAGATGCAGCCAGTATGTACAAGTCTCAGTTATACAGACACAAAAACCTCTTCAATAATCTTTCCTTCACTGTTTATGACTCCCATTATCACCTTCACCCGCCCTTATATCTGGTTATACTCAAACACGTTTTGTTTGACGGGACTTGAACTTACAGAACTGTCATTATGGCTGTCTTTATTTATTGTTTTGTTAACCTTTCTACTATTTTCATATTTTATTAGCAATTATTTTTCTACTTACTCTGACACAAACAGAAAAAGCACCAAATAGTATTAAGCGATAGTGGACCTCATATCAGTTTAGAACATGCCAGAAATATCTCCCTGATGAAAATTGTTTCTCTGCATTCGCCATTAAAGTATACTAACATAGGTTTTATTGTTACTAAAATAGACAAGAACATGAGACATATTATCATGTTTTAAAAATTCAAATGAACATTTCTGTTGCTTGTTCCGTCCTTGAAGTTTTAATGCTTTGACTGAAATTCACACATACTCATGCAGCTGTTGAGTGTTCTTTTATTCCAAGAGGCTCTTCAAAAACAAGACCGTCACTTTTGCCATAGGAAGAATGGGAGAAAACACATTTTTTTCTACAGAATTATTTCCGTAGTTTTTAAAAACTTGATAGGAAATTTGAAAAAAATCCTGAAAGGTGACAGGCACATTGAGCAATGTTCATGAAACAGACTTAAGCTCAGTGTAAGTACAGCAATGATTGGTGTTAAGGTTCCCGACTGCATAGTGAACCCTCACTGAGATGCCCAGCATTTCTTTACAGCTAAAGGAGGAGAGTCTGTGATCCTAGCATGGTGAGCTAGGAACTGTCCAAACTAGCTAGTAGGATAGAGCAACCACACAAGGTGCTGCTCAGTCAGCCGTTTCTGGGAGTTAGATCCTTCCCTGCAAGCTAGAAGGAGCTCTCTCCTACATGGACTGGGCTCAGGGCTGCTTCAGACAGGACAGCTTCTGCCTACCAAACATGCTTACAGCATGTTCCACTCACTATCACATCCTGCATGAAGAGGTTTCAATGCTTCCTCCAGTTTGGAGCAGGAATTCGAAGCTGATTCTCAAATTGAGGGTCTCAGCTACAAGGTGATGGGACTCTCCATGGCAAGCATCACAAGCTCTCCCTTTGGCACTATCCCGACTCTGTGACACATTGAAATGTCCACTGGAGGATGGCTAGTACCCACATCCCTCCCTTTGCCAGATTACATGCCGATCTTGCTCTTGGCCAGGGATGTCTGACTATCTTGCAGAAAAAGAAGCAGCTTTGAGATAGGCATGAGGGAAAGCACTGCGTGGTTAAAACTCTCACCACAGAGGAGGGAGAGCTGGGTTTAATCAGCACTGCAAATTTGGCAGATGAATGCTCCGAGTGGCAGATTCCCAGACTGTAGGCAAGACTTCAAATCAGTAGGCTATGGGAAAGTGGAACATGCCCACCTCCTCCTGGCTGCATTTAGTGTAAGTTTCAGACCATTAGATGCAATTTACTGGGGTAGATACTAAAAAACACATGGGTGAGGGGCATAGCTAATTTGCCCTGCTAAAGTATAGCTGCTGGCAAGATTTGGTGCACATGAAAGGTAAACATGCTGGGAGCTGAACTTCTGCCAAGGTTCTGTAGTAGTTGAGTAGGTGTTTTAAACATGTAGAATTTGGATTTGAGAGTGAAAGTCCCTTTACAGATCCAGTGCCCACCTCTTTTTTTTTTAGCTTTTCTTTATCCGCGAGAACAGGATTTGGTTTCATCAAATTATGCAGAGTTTCTTGGAGTTCTCCCAAATCTTATCTCAAAGTTCTTATCTCAAAGTCTATTAAATGTGTTTTACGATGATACAGAAAGATAGAGAAATCTCTGGTGGCACAGTTGGAAAGAATGTAAAAGTTTGCAGTCTAATGATAAGGAAAGCTCAGTCATTGAAAACTATTGGGATAAACTTGATAGACTGGACAAACTGTGCTAAAGAATGTTTAACACAACGTAGCAAGAAAAAATGTCTGCAGCTGTAAGTTTAGGAGGCTGCACCCAGAAAAGTGATTGAAAAGGATTTGTTGTGATTCTGTTCCAACGAGGAAGTCAATGCCAGGTTACACAACCAGTTGGACTTCAGCTGTCAGTCAGGTGCTCTGAATTACAAGGATGAGGTGATTCTTGGATGCTCTAGCAGGGCATGTTGAGCAGGAGTTTGTAGGCGGTACTATCTGTGCACATGCTTTGGTGGGCTAGCAGGTGCTATTACAGTGCATGTGCTTCAAAACAGATGTTCAAAAAAAGAGAAGTGTTCCAAAAATACAAGCAAGGATAAATACAGCCTGGAAATCCATTTTCTAATGAAAGACTCAGAGAGTTTTCGCTTCCTAGTTTACTCAAGAGTCACCTGATTATGGTTCACAGATGATTACATACAAGACCTTTCCTCTAGCAGAAAAACAAACCATGCAGAGTGCAACTCCATCATTGAACTAGCCTACAAGTACTTGTAGGCTGCTATTAGTTCACCCCTTAGCTTCTTGTTCCCCTCCTTAGCCTCCTTGGCCCCTCCAGGTCCTGACCATCTTATTATCCACCCTCTGCTGGACCCTCTCCATCTTCCCCCAGTCCCCCCTGAATGGGGTGGCCCACATCTGGACACAACGTTCCAGGTGTGGCCGCAGCAGCAGCAAGTGGAGCAGCACAGAAACTTCCACTGCTCTGCAGGTCAGGGCTCTCTTAACGCAGCCCCGCTGGTGACTTGTACGAGCTGTGATGATGAGGGTGCACCGTGGGCTCACATTCAACCTGGTGTCCAGTTGATCGCAAGACCCTGATGGCTGTAAAGCCTGACTCTTTGGAGTGAAGGATCTGCCAGAAGAAGTGCCTATCTGCACATTCACCAAGTAGAAGCTTCCAGTAAATAGAGATGTTTTCCTGCACTTGACAATTTGCATACAGAAATGAAGTGAAATTTCAGTTTTAGTAAGTGACAGAGATCTCCACCTAGTACCAGGGCTTCTTGTTGCTAAACTAGGTATGGGTGTGTAAGCATCTGGCAAAATAAAGCTTATGTGGTATTTTAAAACCGCTTGCTGACTTCTGAGGACCTCACATTCAAATGATCATGTGCCAATACACACTGTAATAGAAGTAATCCTTTTTTTCAAATATTCAGTTTGCACAGATAATAATTTTTTTTCATACAGTCTGAGAGATATTCTTTAAAGGAATGGATCTTTATTTGAGAGAGGAATTATTTAGTAACAGTACCAGATTTTCTAAAGTACGTATTTTAGAGGAAGTGTCTCCATTTATAAGGCTAGTGCATTTAAAAGTTTAAAAGTTCTGACTGTTCTTTGAAAAATATTTACATTCTAAGAAGAAAACTTTTATGAGCACTTCTTCTTGAGAACAGTTACTTATCTATACAGTTAAATATAATTTACAAATTTTCTGTAGTTCATTGAACTAATAAATTGTAATAAAGCAAACAGCAAAGTGTATTAGGTCAGGTTCTCTAAAGCACAGAACATCTTACCTGTATGAATAAACCTTATTTGCCAATCAAGTCCTCAGTATTTTTCTTATTGTAAAACATCTCCACACTTCAGCAATTCTCCTATCCAATGCTACCTCATTTTAGCCTCATGAGACTCTCTTCTTCTGCCAAGTTTTTCCCTGATCAGTGAGATTCTATACAACACAAATTGCTTACTTCTTTTTAAAAGCCCCAGCGATCACAAACTAAGGTTGTAGCACAGAAGCTTATTCTTGATTCAGATTGATAAAATCTCACCATTTATGAAAAGATCAGTCTACCAAAGGTCCAAATATCTTCCACAGAACTAGCCAGTAACTCTACAAAACACCCAGCTAAAACGAAATTGAAAATATGTTCAGAAAGAATACATGTGCATCTAACTCACACCATGCTATTTTAATGGCTTTTTTCTTTTGTTTTGGCAATGTACATCTGGAAAGGGATGTCTTCAACCACCAGGTCCATTCCTCTGCTATTACATGCATCACGCAATATCCTGTCATAAACATTCACAAGTCAGGAATGCCCCCAAGAATCACCTTGCTGCAGAAGCATTTCTCTGAGTGGCAGTTTTCCCTTTGGGGTCTCCCTGCTCTACAAAGTGGTCACGGCTCTGATGCCCCTTAAGCCCCTATGATACCTCCTGAGATGGCCTAGCAACAAATGGGGTATTTGCTGCGGATAGTACCCAGGTCTTACCCATACTTCAATCTGTCTGTCTGCTTCCTGGTCCGGCCACACAGGACCCAAGTAGTTCAAGCAAAGTTTATGGAAGAGGCTTTTAGTTACTTTCTGACAGCAGCAGGAAATAAGTCATCATCTTGCCTGTTGTTTCTTAAAAAAAAAAAAAGCTGAACTAGCAGCTCTGGAAACACATGCACCTTTTTATACAGACTCGGTCTTCTATGTAATTCTCTATTGTTTCTCCACTTAATGGCTTGCACAACCACAAATGTCAGCATTTCCCTACTCCTTACAGGAAACACGATCACATACGCTGAGCTGCGCGTGAAGCCGAAACCCAAAGGGAGCAGCAGATCAGAGACTTCCGCTTCTGGTAGTGTGCTATTTTGTTTGGTTGTTGGTTACTAATTATAGATTTAGTCTTTCCTATTACCCAACAGTAAAACCTGCTATCAAGAGCCTTTACATACAATCTCTCAATAAAGAACTGAGTTATCATTTCATATGTTTTTTACCCTGGGTTCTCAGACTAT
This sequence comes from Fregata magnificens, assembly GCA_013389945.1. Taxonomy (NCBI): domain Eukaryota; kingdom Metazoa; phylum Chordata; class Aves; order Suliformes; family Fregatidae; genus Fregata; species Fregata magnificens. The sequence goes on along the minus strand of WAAD01009698.1, from coordinate 38,070 downwards.
ACACTTTCTTTGTAAAAATAATATTGAAAGAGATTTTAAAAATAATTTTTAAAAGTGCCTTTGTGCCCTACATTGAAAATTTAGCAAAGGAAGGTAAAATTCCATATTTCTTTAGGAACCCTCCTGCAAGTGTCTCTGCAGGAACAGTCACAGGGACACATTTGGCTTTGAAAGTAGCATAATACCCAGCTGTCTATGTGCAGTTAGTGCACTGATGATTGCCACCCTCTCTGTACTGAAGGACATGTGCCAGACAAGGTCAGGCCCACAGAACTCTGTGTGAGCTGAAAGGGAACATTACAAAATACATCTCAGGCAGACAGAGAATGAGGCAGTTGCTCATCTCACACAGGCAAGGTCAGGAAAACAGCAGTTACGAAAGTGCAGCTCTGTGGCTTGTGGAAATGGCACCTTGACCCCAAATTTCCTTGGGTCCTGCCTCTTCGTGAGTGTTTCACTCTCACGAGCTGATGAATGCTGAACAGCTGGAGAGATGCTTGGTCAGATGGATTTCACTGTGCTATGGCGTCAGTATGGGTTTTTTTGCCTTTTCTGTGCATTCAGGCAGGTTAGCTTTCAGCCACATGACAGGCACGTTAATACAGGAGAGCATGACCGGAGGGGAGGAACATAGCACAGACCATCCCTGATACTTTCCCTGAATTGCTCTGCAGGGTCTTACAGGATGTGGGTGGGTCGGTGGGAGGAGGCAACACTTGAAAAAATTAACTCAAAGGAGAAAGAGAGAATTCTTAATGGAACAATTGATTGAAAATCACTTGCTCTATCTGACAAAATGATCTTGCGATTTCACTTTCATGTATGCAAAATAGAGGCAAATTTTTAATAAGTAAAACGTCCCTGCATACTTCAAAGAGCACACTGATTTTAGGCAGATGATTTCTCTCATGTTTCCACATAAGAAACTGGCATACATAAAGGCAGTGTTAATTTTATTAGTGCAAAGACCTTAAGCTGCTCTTCCTCCTGCCTCCCTCCAGGCTGCCAACAGAGGCGCTCAGCCTGGTTCTATGTGGCGCTGGCTCTGGGAGTCCTTGTGCTCATCCTGCTGGGTGTCATAGCCGTGCTAGCCAAGCAATGTGAGTAGATCCTACCATCCACTTCATCTCTTCGTGGCAGACAGGATTAAACCTCACAAGCAGAGTGATGCCAAAAGAAAAATTCCCTTAGTGTTGCATTAAAGATGTCAGGTTATACACAAATACAGGAAAATAAATGTAGCATTCCAAAGGGAACATTTGCTACCTGTCATTTAACATTTACCATTACAATTAACGTTTAACATTGCGCATTTACCATAACGCAGATGAAGGGGAGTTGCGGCAGTCTACCTTGTCATCAATGATGCTGAAAGGCTGTAGAAGCAGATTTGAAATCATTATGACAATCAAAACATTTGGCCTTCCTGACTTACAAGTTAAAAGTTGCATCCATGATGCTACTTTGAGACCGTTTCACTTAATTACTTTGTAGGTTTGAACAAATAAAATAAAAATCAGACTTCAGATCATTTCATTTAATCAGACTTCCCTGGTACTAGCAATATCATAATCCACAGCATGCTTCAGTTATACAAGAGCTGTTCCACAGAAGATATTTATTTCCTAAGAGAAAATAGTCTTGAAAAACTTCAGAAAAAACATGTACCTCCCAACCGTCCCTAAAATCTCACCAAAATATTGTGTATTCTTTATATAACCAACTATCAAAAATGACAGACTTATTTTCTTTTCCTGAACTGTCCAGATTACTCAGCAGCTACACCCTTTGCCAGAGAGTTATACTCACTGAGTATGCTCATAACTGAGTGTGAATACTTCCCCCCCCCCCATATCCTCACATTCACAGTATAACAGTGGATACAAAGACTACATTTCGTTGACCCTGTTGTTAACCATAACCTTTTTGTTTGTTTGTTTTGTTTTGTTTTGTTCAAGTTTTGAAGGGCAGAGCAGGAAAATCGGAAAGTTTGTCCCAGTATGGTGTAAATAGCACTGGTGATCACATTTCTTCAGAGAAAACTGTCTCGGCCGTGCTCCTGAAATGGCTCATGGAGGAACTGTGTGAAGATGGACAGGGTGAGGAAAGTCCTTTCACAGCATAGAGGATGTGTTGTGTGCACACTTCTGTTGTCTTTATTCCCATTTCTACGACACCCTGCAATTTGTAGGAAATCACTGGTACTACCCAGGCAGCATGGCGTTCCTGCATAGAAGTGATGCCAGGATCTAAACTAACATTTTAATGACAATAGTTTTGCTCCTCTTTTGGCATAAATAGTTTCTGGTACTTTTTTTGCATTTCTTTCTGTAGATCCTCCCCTTGTCCTGGGGAACACTTTCTGGACAATAATTGTTCACAAAGAGTGGGAGGGAATTTAGTTTTCTTATCCTTTTGCAAGGGTCAGGTAGGGGAAGACCTTCCTGGTCTTTTTATCATGGATTTCTTATTTGCTGGCAAATATTAATGCTTTTCTAAGGATTGATTGTAATGATGTTACTTCAAAACATTAGAGGAATCTAAGACAGAAAATGTGGGGGACATTCCTCCCAGATGCTCTGAGTGAAATGGGAAGTAGACCTGGGAATAGCAGTGTTCCTCTTATTTAGCACAGTTCCTTCTCCAGCTCCATGGATGTAGTTTGAATGTCATTTAGGTAGCTGTGCTTTCTGGTCACATAATGTGTCAAATTCACACACTCTGCATCATGTCACATTACATGGCATCTCCTCACAAGGGCTGCATGTGGGAGGAGGAACAGTGTCTTCGCAGCCCTCTAGGTCCTCCTGGTGCTCTCCACTGGGCAGGTGCACAGGGAGGTGGAGAGCCCAATGATGTGCAGTGGGAGCGCAGAAGTGCATAGCACCACGGCAAGGGAGTGGGAAGCTGAGGAGAGGAGTGGCACTGGAGTCTTCAAACCTCTCCCCACACCCAGCGAACACATGCTTGGGAGTGGCGACTGGCCACTTTTGGACCAGCCAGCCAGGCACACGAACATAAAATGCTACAAGGCAACTGGAACAAGTCACAGTACGAGCTAATAGTTCCCTTTCTCCACCCCCAGGAACAACATGCGAGCTGTGTCCTCCAGGGTGGCAGCTACACAGAGGGAGATGTTACTACTTCTCTGAGGATGCTGTAAGCTGGGATGACAGCCAGAGAAACTGTCTGGCCAGGAAATCCCAGCTTCTTGTCATTGAAGATGAAACTGAGATGGTGAGTCTTGCAGCAGCCCTAAAATTGTGCAACAGGCATCTGCCTTAGCCAGACATTTCACCAAGTGAACACAGCCCAGATGTCAGGTGTACATGCAGGCAAGCAAGAGCCCCATCAAGTGCAGAGCATCTGACTCTCTGTGGACAGGAGCTTGTTTTGGAGAGGGTCAACAGAGTAGAGCTGAAGAGGAGAAGCACAAGAGATGCAAGTGTGGAAGCCAGAGTAGTTTTGACTGGGAGGAGGAAATGCTGGGGACTTCCCACCCACTTCCATTACTTGGCTCTGGGAAGAGAGGTCTGATTCAACCACTAAATGGAAATTCAAACAGCCAAACCTCCTTCTCATTTTCCTTTGAGAAAATGAATAGCAAGGTATCGCTGAATGGCTCTTCTGAGAATCTTATCGTTCCCTGAGGAACAGCTCATTTACCTTAAAGACCAGGTTTTGCAACCTGGCTCATTAGGGTGAGGAGCATTACTGAGGGTTTTTTTGACAGCTGACAGGAAGCCAGTCAGCCTGAGTGCCAGCCTGAATTTAAACTCTGTGGCTGGTCACATGCGTATGGGCCGTTGTAATGGGCTGCTTTGCCACGGCTGGATCCTTGTCCTTGCTCCCAACTTGAGGGAGAAGCTGTGCATGAGATGGGACAGTGACCTGAGCACAGCAGAAAAGCTCTGCTGTTGGGTAACATGCTTCTACTTGTTCCACAGGAATTCATAGACAATAAAGAGAAGGATACCAAATATATCTGGATTGGGTTGAAGATTCAAGACATGAAGAACCAATGGAGTTCAGCTGAAGATCCTGGAGTAAAAGAAAACAGGTGATGATTTGTGGGGGGAGGGTGTCTTCAGCAAAAGCTAAGGTGTAGTACTCTGCATGTAAATACAACTCTGAACCCAAGCTAATTTCCCAAAGCACAGATCTAGTCCTGCAGCCTCAGGCACCTATTGAGGGTCTATTTCATGGCCAATTCCAGGTTAACTAGTTCCTGCTGGCCACCTTTGGAAACAGATTTGTTTTCTGCCTTCAAGACCAACCACAGTCACAGTCCATGTATGTATTAATGCAGAGGGACATTACTACATACTTCTCCCACTGAAATCACAGTCAACAAACTCTCTCAGTGTACAGACCATGTATACCACCTCCGTTGAATGTGACGTCTGTCACACAGTGTGGGTGCTGGCATCCGTGCAGCCGAGGTGTTCTTCTTCTCCCTTTCACCATTACAGTTCAGCATCGTGGCTGCATGTGGAGGTTGTCTCATGCTTCTTATACTAATATTCATGAGTATCAATCCCTCAACAGCCAGCAGTCTCTGCTGTGGGTGCCTTTCCCACCTATGCATGGCTGTTGAGGAACTGTGCTTCAGTGGGTTACCGAATGGGCATCACCCAAACCCCTCACTCAAGATATTATCAATATTTTTATCCACTACTGAATTTAAAGCTGACAACTTATTGTATTCCTTTTGTTCTCTCACCAGGATACCTATAAACACAATAGAGACTGACAAGAATTGTGCTGTTTACAGAAGAAAAAACATGATCCAAGCAGATAACTGCCAGACTTTAAAGAAGTGGATCTGTAAGAAGAACGCAACTTTGTTGGAGCTCTGAGCCAAATTGTCAGACAACAGGCAGAGGTTTTTGTCAGAAGACCTATTTTACTGATAAAACAACATGTGATGTAAATAATTTTATGAGACTTGCAAAGAAATTTGCATTTTGCTGTTCTGTGCTCCCTAAGACTTTGATGCAAACAGGGAACTCAGAAGTTGCCAGGTGTCAGCGTGAAGGTCATGCAACAGGACTGCAAGTCGGCACGTGTGGATTTGGGGGTGCTGAGCCTTCCCATGGACAGACGTTGGCAGTAGCTGCCTCTAGGAAAGGGCAGGGGAGAAGAGGTACTCATGTGAGGATGAGCACTGTGCACATGAACTGTGTGATGTGCAGGAAAGATGCCATCTGTGGGGGCTGAAGAGTGTGTTGGAGTCCACTCCTGTTGTACATATCCCTGAGGCAGCCACTGCTGAGCTGAAGGAACTTTTTATTTGGGCTTCAATATTTTAGTGTTTTCTCAAGTTTGTGGTTTTTTCCTTACAGTCTAATTGTGACTTACAGAAGCCCCTTGAGGGCTGGGAAAAATGTGTTTATTAGACAGTGTCTTATACTTATTCAGAGCTGACCTGCATGGCTGCTGGGCATACAGATACCAGACCGAGCACGAAGTTACTCATAACACTTGTGGTTAATAAGCGGATGTCTCCATCTTCTTCTCATGCTGAATCTTGGGATCTGAAAGAAAGCTCTTAGCTAGGGAAGGAGCTTGGACCATAAGACAGCATTGCAGTGCAAGAAAATGAAGATGATAGCCTGCCTTTCCACCTACATTTTGTCTCTTTATGTTGCAAATTCTTTAACATGGAACCACAGGTACTGCCTGGAAGGTATGATGATGGGGTACTGAAGCTAAAGGGTGGTGAAATTAATGCCTGTGGGTGCAGTCAGTAAATACATTACTTGGGCATTCAAGCATCATAGATACATGCTATTTCTGGATCTAGAATACAAAAATGCTAAGAGCAGTCTGACTTAGTGCCTTTATTACATTCATATATTTGAAAAAAAATGAACAAATGTCATGCATTGATTTTTAAGAAATCAGACACGTCATTTGTTTCAGCTTTTAAAAACACCTTAGTCTAATAAAGGTAGTAACTTCTCTAGATCTGTAGCTAGCATGTGTCTTTGAAATCAGAGTGACCAAATGCAAAGCAAATGTTTGCAGCATTGCTGAGCTATTTCCAGTGACTTGTGTTGCAAAAGTGAGGAAAGCCAGTAATGTGTAAACAGGGAAATTAAAAAAATAACATAGGGGACAATGGAAGTAGAGATGTAATAAAAATGTTTTCCTCCTGTTTGCAAATCATGTACCTCCTCTTGGGTATTGCCAGGGCTGTGAGTGCTCTAATAGGCCTTAAGGGTCCTCACTAGCCTCCCCTCCTGAGACTCTCTGGGTCTTCAGCCTCTGCCTGAGCTCTGTCAAAGATGTACCTGCCTCCAGCCCTGTCCCATCTACTGGATGGGACATCTGAGTCCTACCTACATGACAGGTTGGGCAAATCAACTGGTAACCAAACCAACTTCTTCTCTGAATAACGTATCAAACACTTCTGATGCGAAAGCTAGTATTCAAAAAGCTCAAAAGTTAGTCCCCTTTCTAAACTGTGAATCTCTGGTCTCATATTCTCAGACTGTGGGGCAAAGCAGCTGAGGCACTCTCATACTTACATACTGCTGTCTTGCAAAGGTGTGAAATCTACTTCTCCATGCTTACAGACAGGGTTGCTCAAGTAAATTTTCATTTTAACCATCATAATTTGATTTCAGGCAGGACCTCTTCAAATGCCCCTAAAGTTAACTCTACTCTGTTGTGTTTTCCACAATAAGAAGCTGAATTCTTACCTCATTTCATAGAATTATGCAGTAATTTATAGCAGAAGGGACCTCAAGGCCCTTTTCGGTCCAGCCAGGGGGAGATTATAAGTTCCCAGAGTTTTACTATAATTTTATGTACTTTTATGCTGGCCATGTGGGGGAGCTGTGATTGTGGGGGGGAAAAAAAGCACCCTCAAAACATAACGCTAAAATCAAAGGTGCTACTCTAACAAAAAATGCACAAACTGGAATTAAAGTCCTTATTAGCAATGAGAGAGAGAGATAAGTCCAACGTGGCTTTTGAAATGTAAAGCCTTTAGCTTATCTTTGCTATGATATACATAATTAAAGGCAGCTGCAGTTTCCCAGGTACGTTGTCTCATACCTGCACTAGATGCCTACAGCCCCTGTGGAGGGCTGTGGTTAATGTCTTGCAACTTGTGATGAGTAACCAACAGATACGCTTGCATGTGAGCTCTTGGTGTAAAGAATCACAGCTTTAGCATCCACATGACTGCAGCTGTGGAACAAAACGTTCATGCGCAATATGGTAACACCAACTGACTGACAGCCCTCCATCTACAGACACTGATGGGTAACACCTCACTTCATTAGGGACAGACAGAGATGCCAGGAAGGTGGTAGGTGCAAATAAGTGAGAGTTGTAAAGGCGTACAGATCTGCGGAAAGAGACACCATCCACGTGATGCAGTCTCCTGTGTTCCACAGGCACAGCACGATGGCTCTTCAGAAGGACTTTGGAATTAAAAAGTGTGCCTGACTTCCTTTCAAGCAAAAAACCAACACAGATTTACCCTACAAAATGCAGCACCAGCAGCTAAAGACTCATTTGAAAGACTGCTGTTATTCTCATGTTAAAAAAACAACAAAAAAAATCCCCCAAACTCAGTGCAGCATGTGTGTGGGGAAGAAGACTGGTTTGTTTATTCTAGGCAGAGAAGCAAAGGCAAGGAGTCTGAAATGAGTAAGATATCTCTATCTATCTGTATCTATAATACATGTAACTACATATATCTATATTTCATATAGATATATAGAGAGACATAGATATATTCCCCAATGAGAAAATGTAACTTCAGGGTACTTAAAGCATACCCTTCTCCATGCATTGGAGATGACTGCTGAATTGCTGTTTTTATGGCAGATGTTTCTCGAGCCATGCTGACTTTAACAAGAAAAAACTCCTCAGCTGGCTTCTCTCAAATTGGTTGTGGTGTTTAGGTTTAACAATATTCATGAAACATTCAGTATTTGAGCATTCTCACTATTACTAATGTAATTAAACATGTTTTTGCAGGGCCTTACTGAAGGTCTTACCTACATTTTAAGCAGTCACTAAATCTTGAGTAATTCCACCGTTTTAAAAAAAAAAAAAAGAAAAAAAATGGCTATTGAAGTGAAGTATATCATTAAGGCCCACTCTGAGTAAAGCATTTGCAGCCTGACCCTTCATTTCTTAGCATGACAAACTCTGGATACTAAAGAAGATGCTAATTGTATCCATTAGAGTCAGGTTACAAAAGAGCTTTCATTACAACCTACTGTGCTCACAGTTTCTTCAAAACCTCCTTTAAGAACCAAAATTTCCCATTTTTGGACTCTACGCATAGATGACCCTGATGGAAAAAAAAACGTAACAGCGATGTTATTTTGTAGTTAAAGGCAACATTCAGGTAAATCAGCTCATTCAGAAACGCTAAGACACAACATGGTGCATGAATACTCCTTATCCCTTACAATTTCTACAAAATTTGTGAAATGTACCTCTAGTATGCCCCTAATGCAAATACTCGGAAAAATTTGCAAGACTGAACTGCGGAAAACTCTATGTTTCCCTCCAAAGTTACTGTACTGTGTGTGTTTCACTGCGCATTTCAGCATTTCCAGAGAAGTACTTCAGCATTTCAGTTAAATGCTTTTGTTAAAAGTGTGGCATTTTGAGGTGTGAAAACACGTTAGAAGTGTTAGAAAGTGAAATGCAATCTTTTGTGGGTCAAATGTCTTGTCTCATGTCAACCTTAATATTATGATTAAAGATCTTTTCATATTCAAAACCTGAAAATGTTATTTTGCTTCAGTCTGGTGATTTTTTTTTCCCAAATGGTGCCTGAGCTGAAAAATACTTTTAATATTAAGACACAAACGGCTGTAAATCAGAGGCTCTGTAAAGATATTTATTGAGTATCTTTTCAGGACTATTGCACATACCATATCCTTCAGAGCCAGTTAATTTAAAAACATTGCAGAATAACACCCCCTCAACTAGTTACCTATAAATTAACACATAGATTATTAGGCTATTCATACTGTAGAGTCCTGTTCCTGTGCCTATAAAGAATACAAACAATTTAAAAAAGTGTAGTTCAGCAAAATTAGTGATCATATATAAATAAACATCTTAAAGTCACAAGTTGTTAACAACACCCATACTGCACGATCCTGTTACAGTAAAGTCCTATTGTCACAGAAAATAATGAAGGCATAAACAAGACACTGAACAAAACCAGACAGCAATTAAATTTGCATAAAAACAGTGAAGGCAAAAATAATTACTAATAGGACAAAAAAAACCAGCCAACCAACAACACTCCAAATAACCTGTCAAACGGTGCAATTTTACATTCTTAAAAAATGAGAAGAGACAATCATCTTCCCTTCCCTGAAACTACAGTGCGCTCTAGCGGCTACTCTAAAAATGGCTCCACTTGCTCGTTCAAGAAGTCCCGCGGAGTCCATAGTCCTCTCTATAGCATCCAGATCACAAGAAAACCAATTTTCCAGATTTTATTCCGAGCAGGGAAGTATTTTGCCCTGCTATACACGTGAATTCCCCATTCTTCCTCCTCTAGAAACCCGATAGGAATAGTCCCTCCAGGAAAATAAGCTACTTTGCTTCCTCTGGGTACCTGCTAGACATGGGTGGACAGAGTTCAGCAGGATTGTGTGCCCTGCTTCTGTTCAGGCTCACAGCAATTCAACAGCACTGGGTGTTGCTGCTGAAAAGAATACACACACACAGAAAAAACCACTGATTGTCCATCCAGAAATGTACCACTTGCTCGGAAGCCTCACGCTCCGACAGGCACAGGACAAGAGGAAACCACGGAGAAACGTCCTTTGTTGTTAATTCTCTTATTGTCTACTCATGATTTTGCCTATTTGCACTGAGGACTATTTCTAACTTTATAAAATTAATGCCTGCAGCTTGCCTATACTTTTTCAGTTCAAACTCTTTTTCCCCATCAGTGCAGATCCTCAGGTCAATAAATACTCTATCTATCCTGACTTTTTTTTGCTAAGAAAAGTGCTGTGGGAAGGAGAACTGCAGGTGCAGTGCAGCTACATAAATCTCAATGATAATACTGTCAAGCTAATTTAACAAGATTAATGTAAAATAACAGTAACAAAACATCGAATGCAATGCAGAGTCACACAAGATGCGCCCCATCAAACCGAGAGAGCGAAATCCGCAATGATCCTGTCTAAAACAGCAGTGCTCATTTCTGCATCACCCTGTATCTGAGAGGCACTGGCAGACCTTCAGGCAGACCCACTTCACAACACATCCCTGCACACAGAGCTTGGCTGAGGGAAAAGCAGAACAACTACCTCCAACCGCACACCAAAAAGGAAAAGAAAGAACAGCTGCTTAGGATCCCACAAGAGAAGAGTTCATGGAAGAAATACTGATGACACAAAGAAAGGAAACTACAGGCTGAGTAGCAGCTAGAAAAACAGGACAAGGAAATGATGCTGCATCAAGCCATTTAAACATTATTGTTAAAAAAACGGAAGCTTCTGCCATGGGTGGAGAATTCTGGCTACCAGAAAAGTCATTCAATTCCAAGCAGGAGCTCAGACACGTTCCCAGGTCCCAGAGTATAGACATAGCCCATGCAGACTTCATATCAGAGCACTAAGTGTCCGGGGCAGTGGCTTCGTCCACCTTTATCATGCTAAGCTAATATTCAAGCTACAGACCCACTTCCTGGTTAAATAACATCCAGAGGCCGAGACTCCTTTTGACTCAAGATAGGCACAGTTTCCAGAGCCTTTTACTTCAATCCTATAAGGGAGAATGAAAGACACGATTACTTTGACACCCACAATCAAATAATGCAATAGAGCAAAGGGAACTACGGGGATCACAGGTTCTCTTTATACAAAGCCTGATTTACCACAGGCAAGGCATTGCAGGAGGATGATAGCTTGTGTTTTGAAGAGAACACCACAAAGATTGTCTTTTTTTTAATGGGACCTGGCCCCCGGAATATGAAATCTAGGACTTGCATCTTGTCTAGTGGTCGCTTAATGTGAAATACACCCTTAGAGCAGAGACTGGAATTCAGATTTGCCCTTCTCAAGGATGCTGTGCTATCAAGACTGGCTCCACCCTTGACCGCCACATCCTTCTACACAGCTTAAACATTCCAGTGGAAGCTGTGAAACAAATGCCTTTCTCATTTCGCTCCTCCTCAGAACAGAACACGGCACTATGGTTAAGGGGGTGGTGGAAAACAGGAAGCAAGCCTCAGTTTCCACACCATAGGTGTCCCTGTGTAAGAGGTAAGGGTCTCCTTTGCTAACTGTGTTTTCAAACGAAGTGTTACAGTGTTCTGTGAATAGGCCAACCAAACTAGTACGGTCTCTGGAAGAGCCAAGGGACAAATCCCCACTAGTATTAACATGACTCTAATAGCAACTGAGCTTAGACTTCAAGGTGTTCACCCTTCTAAAGACAGGAGGGGCAGTCTGAGGCACGCACAGAGGCAGAAGTCTAAAAATATAAAGAACTTCAACACTGGAAAGGAAAGTATCAGTGGACGTTTGTATCAAAGGCAGAGGATAAGCAAGAGTGGGAAGGACTACAATTTTCAACTTGAGATGCCTACATGCTGCTCACATCTCACATTAAATCCCTCAAGTCTTGGGGATGAACTGAATATAGTCACACACCAACAGTGATGTCACAAACTTAAAAAGTGGAAAATTTAAATACTCTCAAGTTAATTTCAGACTTGTGAAATCTCAATGCTTATTACTGTCACTGGTAATTCTACCAACTCCTGCCGGCAGCTCCCCCAGGGTGAGAAGCAGCAGTCTCTGAGAAGATGGGACAACCATCGGCGGGAGGAACAAATTGCCCCACACCTGACACCGGTGGGACAGAGTATAGGGCCATGATCACACAGTAGCTCATGCAACATAAATTAACAGCTTCACCTTTCCCTCCAGCAGCCTTTTTTGTAGGCACATGCCATAAGAAGTATGAAAACATCTCTTAGAAGCCTTCCAAATATCTTTGCTATAAACCTCACGCAGGTTGCATGCAGGTTTTCACTTTTGCAAAATATACTCTGTAATGAGGAATTTGTGTTATTGTAACTTCCATTCCTCCCCCTGTTGCTTTGGTATCTTGGTGGTCTCTTGGTTTAACTTTCACTTTGCTATACTGTCTGCTACCAGGAGCTCCCGTCTCATGTCGCTTCCGAATCTGGTATTCCAAATTTATCTCCTAACTTTCGTCTGTCACAGTTTTAACAATGCTATCTTTGTTGTATTCCACGCTCTTTCCAGAGTCATCCCTTCAACTTCATTACAGATAGATACAGATACAGATAGATCAAGTCACCATCTATATCTGCATTAGTTACCCTCTCTTACTGCCCTATAATTTAGTATCACCAGCAAAACCCCTCAACATTGACTTACAGTTTATTGTCTAATGCTTTCCCGTTTACCCAAAAGAACTCTTCATTTCTTTTATAGAGTCCAATCCACGGGTCTTGCTTTGTTATCTTCATCATAAAACTCTGTAGGAATAAACCCATATGAGAAAAGAAGTTTTGCATGTTCAGTCCAGTTATCAAAATACAAAGCCTTTGATCCAGGGCTAGAAAGCAAAACAATGATCTTGCCTTTCTCCCAGAAGAAACAATGTTAAAGATTAAATCTAGAGAGTGCTGCAACATCTGGATCTTGTGCAATCCACATAACTGAAGTGAATTTACAACTTGATCAGAAATCAAATGGATTAATTTTGAGACAGGATCCCTGCAGCATTCAGATATTGTAGGGACAGAAGTGCCATCTATGAAAACACAAGTATACTACTGAATATTAAGAACTGCTATGGAACTGCAAATGCATCATTTTGCTGTCTCCTCGCAAGAAGGTTTCCAAAGAACGATGAACACCTTTGCAGCTAATGCATTTACCCATCGCTGATGTGTCTTCATCATATTGACTTTTTATTATCAGCTAGCAAGGATTTGTGGAAGACATTTTAGAAATTAGTAAAGGAAGATCCTTGCCACAGTGTGTGCAACAGGATTGACATCTGCACCCAGTACGCCCATTATACTGGTGTCTGTGACAGGGCTGACTGACCTAGAGAGAGGCTGTTTTAAAATACCAAGGTCTGCTATCAAGGTCTGTAACAGGTATGGAAGAATATATTCTCCTAGGTCTTTGTGCTAGGTGGAAACTTTCCTAACATTGCAGTATAATACAGAAAAAGATGCTCCAAGCTGTGGTTAGGATAACTGTCTCCTAACTCCAAAGGTCAAGACTAACAGATCTACCAACTTGGTTGTCATTAACCTATCTTGCTAAGAAAGAACAGTTGGCTAATTAAAGATAAATGAGACACAACAGCGCTTACCCTGATAGTTGCCTTCACTTTGAGTATTTATGGCTGTGAGCAGCATCTAATTTAACTCAGATAAGCCTCGAGCATTTTCTAAACATCAACTGCTAAAACTGATGTTTGCTGTTTGCAGGCAGAGGAGGCACGCAGCTTTCTGCAAGCTGTGACTTGTCACAGTCTTTACATCAGCTTTCAAACTGTTCAGCTTAAGAGGCTGGCGGAACACACTGGTTCATTGTGTAGCTCCTTAGGAGTGAGATGGGTGAAACCAGGATGCCCCATTTGTTCCCTTACCAGTTCCTGATGATTTTCGATCACCAGGAGGGAAGCATTGTGCAAGGAACAGAGGCTCTGACTGGAGTTCCAGTTGGCTTCACCCTCCGAGAGGTAGTAGCATTTCTTTTGGAAATATAGCCAACCTGATGGACAGAGTTCCAGGGAAGGACAGACAGGAAAACCTCTGGCCGAAGAACGGTTTACTGTGGAAAGACAAAAAACATTCTACTTATTTCTTCCAACTGGAAAAGGTTTCTGGAGCTTTTTAGCTTGCTTTCTGACTGCATCATCTAAAATCATCTAAGTCTAACCATGGCGTTATTACTTCTGCCCAGCAGAAATAACTATTGTAAACTATTGTAAACCCTTATGGTTGCTGACCTACCTTTAAAGTGATGATCAGGGGCATGTGGGTAGAAGTAGCTGAGGTGATAAGAACGTATCCTCCAAGGACTCTTCTACAACTTAAATATTTCTGACAACTATAGTTTTTGCAACTGTTGCTTCTTTGCAGCTGAACTAATAGCTTTGTTTATTATAGTGTCATTTTCTGAAGGACTACAGATTGGTTGCAAAGAACAATCTTCCATTTGTTATTTGTTTTCCTGAACTTGGATTAAGACCAACAGTAAGGTTATGAACTTGAATGCTAGAAGCAGACTAAGACTAAACTATACCCCCTAATGCCACTGCAACTAGTGGAGTCACTTCTCCAGCACTTGACCGCAGTTTTAAACACTATGTCGTGAGAGATCTATTTAACTTTGCGATCAGGTAAGTTCTGAATAAACCTCTTGAGGTTTTGAGGGACTTCTGACCAGAACATATATTTTATCTGGCAATTTCTAAGGCTAATCATATTTTCTTTTTAAATGATTTACACACTTACCAAACTGAATACACAAAATCAAAATGACAGCAGCAGTAAGGACTCCAGCGACACCTCGCCATAACCAGATATTTGAGAACAGATCTGAAAACAAAAAAGTCAGGAATTTAAAATAAAACCAGCTGAAAGGGGAGGAGACCCCAGGATCCATGAAGCTGTTCCAAAAAAAGTCACCCTCCGTGGAGAGCAGGCTGGGAGCAGAGCTGAAGGCTAGGAAGTGTGTGACATTTAGCTTGTGATCACAAAGCTACTTAGCTAACAAGAACTGCGAATTACTCTGAATTTTAATTACATCATCCAGAACTTAACCTAATAGTGAGGTAGTTCCCAACGCTCCAAAGTGATCGAAAAAGAAAGAAATGAGCATGAAACAAATGAGGGTGGACAGAAAGTTTGAGGTTGACCTGATGCCTAAACATGGCACGGATAAGAGAAATGAGACAAGTCACCAGCTCCGGAGCCCAAAACTTCTCAGGAACACGCAGCCTTATCCCACAGTGACACCTTCTCAAAGCCGCCTTCTCTTCCCACCTCCCTTCCAGGAGCCAGCAGTGAGCTGGGTTTGGAGGTGGGAAGGACCCACCAACTTGCCGTGTCTCGCGTCAAACTTCCCAGGCAGCAGGAAGGGACGAGGTGCCCCTGAAAGGCTGCAGAGGGAGGGTCCCCTCTCACTGGCGGTCGCTCTGCTGCCAGCACAGGGGTCTGCCTGCCCCGGGCAGCCTCCTACCTCCGTGAAGCGCCAGAGCACACAGGTGGGGTTATCCGGCCTCCACGCACAACGTGAGCCCCACGGGACCCTGGCACGGGGCCGATTCCCAGCCGGCCCCACGCACCCCGCAGTCCACGCGATGCCCGGCACCTCCCGGGGCACTTCTCGGGTGGATCTTGCAGCCCGCAGCCAGGCGCCGTCC
>WAAD01009698.1:1334-22346 GCA_013389945.1 Fregata magnificens | reverse complement strand
AGCGGGGGAGCGCGGGGGGGGCCGGACCCCCCGGGTGCATGGGGCCGCTGCGTGGGCTGGGTGCCAAAGCGTACCGCTCCGCGATAGAAAAAGGAAATGGGAAGTGGTTCCAGAAGGACTTGGCTCCCAGCAGATCTCGCTGTGATTCTCTGACATCAGCCGGTTTCGGGACTTGGGAGGGACCTAACATAAAGGCAGAAGGCTCTTGCTGCCTTCGTATTTAAATGTTGACTGCTTAAAACTTGATCTCTTTGGAAAACCTGGTCAGAGATTTGCCTCACCCAGGGAAGCATAAAGCCTGATGATTCTGACTTGCCAGCTGTGGGGATGAAGGTGTATCAGAAGTTGTAGCATCGCTTGTAAGACAGGCCCATACATATCAGGGGGGCTGGCAGACAGTGCAGGCATTTCATCTGGTGTGTTATGCACAATAACTGGTTTACTTACAACAGATCTTGGCTGCGTTGCATGTTCAAGTAGGCAGCGGAACGCAGCTCTCTTCAAGTCAACGTGCGGGCTCTGTGCAAGGCTGACGAGGAATTCAGTGACAGTTTATCCAAAACAGGCATCTGTACCTGAGGAGAAAAACTTAAATAGAAAACCATGAGAATGGAGGGTTACACTTGATGCTTTCATTGCAGTCTCCCATTCCTTTGATTGTCAAGGATTTTGAGCAGTAATCAGTCGCTGAAAATTATCCCCGGGTGTTTATATTTACAGGTAATAAAGAGCCATATAGACTTTATACTTCCATAAATATAAATTGACTTGCAGTTGATTTTAGCCTTTGTCTGCAGCAGATGCTTATTTAAGCAATGGACTGGGAGAGCTGGACAGGCCAGCATGCCCAGGATGACACCTGAGGAGAAACAGAAAGGCAAAAGGCTGAAGAAGAATCCAAGAGGTATGTGCGAACAAGACTTAAAGCACGGTGGCTTCAGGGAAGTTAGGGAACTGAAGATTTCCAGGAGAGGGAGAAAGGGAGAGGGAAGAGGTAATGGGTCCAGACAGCACAAGCTGTAGACACTTTAAGAGGTTTTGGGAGACCTGAACCCAGAAGGGAAGAGAATGAGAGTGGGGTGTGGAATTAGGACAGCAGAGAGGTTCAATAACTGTTTCATATAGAGAAGATTTTGCATAGAAGTCAATAGTGGAATATGAATGTATGCACAACTAGTATTCTAAGAACAGGTTATTCAGCACTTATTCACTCTGAAGAAGTGGCTCGCTCTCTTGCCATTCAGACCTGCCTGTTACTGAGGTCAAAAATAACTTCCTGTGCCTTATAACCGCAGAGCGTTCACGGGTACTCTTTTCACATTTACTCACCCACTAATACAGAAGATACTTTTGACAGTTGCAGGCCATTCTCCAGGCTGACAAAAAAACCTGAGAACCTGTAACATCTTCAGTTGTAAAGGATCGGATGCTCCAAAACTACTATAGTTACAACCCCAGATGCTTGTAAGTGAGACACTTGACGTTTACTTTCCCAGATCAATTTGGCTAAGACACCTCCAGACTGAAGAGTAAGCAGGCTGCTGCTGTTATCAAGGATGTGCGATCTGGCAGCTCCCACCACTTGAGCTTAATGCTTCAGTGAGGGAGGGCTGCTGCCGAACTACCAATAGACTAGTGGAGCATTTGCACCGAGTGTTCAGGCTGATCTTGGAGGATCTTGTTCATCCTCGTACCAGAGCAGAACGCAGACTGAGTGCAAGAGGGACACTTGTCCAGCCCACGCTCAGCTGCTGGTTCTCCTTTCTTGTGCCTTACCAGCTTGAGGCATATGGGCCTCTGCGAAGGTAAGTCTGCAAATTCCTCTGCACAGGTAACTCCCATGGATATCACTGGAGGTTGTTGGGGTGCTGAGGACAGCTGCTTGGAAAAGGGAAATGTTTATTTTTGCAGGAAAAAAATGTCTTCCATAAGGCACTGCAAGGGCCATATATTTATTTCTTTATCTGCCTATTTGGTTTCATGAAACGTTCCCACATTTTATAAAATGAAGACTGAAAAAGAAGGTAGGAATTTCTTAAAGGAAAAAGGCAAAAGACAAAAATACCCTCCAGACTGAATCACTGGAAAATGACTTTAAAATATTGCCATGATGTAGGGAGAAAATGCAAACATTCTAAGTAAAAAGCATGGCATTTTCCAAAAGAAATTGTTTTCTCTGGAAAAAAAAATGGCCTCTGCCTAGGAGTCTCGTGGGATTGGCTCAAAAAATTACAGTTGGATTCTGTGATGCCACTCCCTGCTCACTGCTACCACAAATAATCTTTGATTACCTTTTATCACCCACTAACATGCTACCTCTAACTTTTCTGAAGAATTGCATTCAAGTTATGCAAGGAGAAATCACTGCATGCCAGAAATTTAGAGGTAGAGGATATACGTAGGAAACATCTGTGCTGTGGTCACAGCAGCGTACTGCAGAGACGCCCGAGTTCGACTGCCACTAAACAGCTGCCACGCTAGTAGCAATCTTGCTGTGATTGCACAGGCTGGGGTGGACTAATTTACCCTGCTCTTGGTTGACTTTTCAGTCCATCTCTACCTCCCTCCCCAGTCAAGGGGAGAACCATTAGTGAGTTCAAAATCTTTGGTCAGACCTTGAGGCATCTGTACCCCAAACAAGATAAACTTCTGATATTTTGGAGTGCTTTGGAAACTCTAGTGAAGTCTACATATATCAGACAAGTGTTAGTTTCTTAAGGTCCCACTGAACTGGGCCAATCCATTTATTAGAAAAGGAGCTGAATTAATGTTACAGCACATTGTGTTCCTTTTTATATGTTTTAAAGCTAGTAACCCTCCACTGATCCATAGATAGGTACCTCTCATCCAGCAAAAAGCACGGCTTATTTGTAATGTTTTGATTGTAATCCCCCAAAGCCTCCTGATCTCAGTATGTCTCTGTACCATAGGAATCCTGTCAGTAAATAAGAAGGAGGAAGGTACTGACAGATTTGCTTTTTGCTTACTATTCCTGAAGTTTATTTTTCATTAGTCCTGTGCTTAGTTGACCAAAAATACATTTCTTTCTTAATAGTTACAAAATTTTTACTATTCTAGTGCCTATTACTTTTTGAGGTGATATATTTTCAGGATGATATTGAGAGGTTCCTGCAATTCCCAAAGTGAAATCATTAGACTGGAAAGACAAATGCATTTGCTTATCTTTAAGTTGTGAACATTTCTGTTGTATAACATGAAACTAGTCAGATGAGTAAAAATACTATGCGAAATATCCATGTTTTAGACAATAAAATGAAAGAAAAAGATGAAGGATGAATGTAGCAGAAATAACATTGAGCGGCTTATGGGACATCATGCGTGCGTAGTAGTTTTGAATGTTAAAAAAGTTAGTCTCCTTTAGCAAGTATTTAACAGAGGTATTAGCAGATTCTATTTACTCCAGAAGTTAGTATTTGAGGAGCATGGAGCATTTTATGAAGTGGCAGGTTGAGAATGCTGCATATGTCAGACAACTAGGTCTTTTACACCAAAAAAGCTCAGTCATTCCACTGCAGAAGTCTTGCAAAACATTATTTTGGAATATTTTGGAACAGGAGGCACAAGAGCAAGGAATCCAGCTACATTATCAGCTGTGTTTGTATTTTTGGTGAGGCTAGTATTCACTAGGATTGTTATTTACTTCTTTATAGCGCTTGTGCGTTGTTATGTAGTAGAAGACATAGTCCCCATCTTCAAGAACTGACAGTCTTAACACTGAAAATGACCTGGGGGAGGCTAGAAAGAAGTAGGGAGGGCTGGAGTATGGAAGAGAAAGCACCACAGCATTATAATGTCATGAAAACAATTAACACTAGTAAGCTGAACAAAACAGATAAAAATATAAAAATAAGCATGACAGGGAGGTTAGGGTAGAAAGCTCAGATGATATAAAGAAGCTTACTTATCTACAGAACCGGATGGTCTGGTTCAATACAATAATCAAGAACGATTAGTAGCTGTACTTCCTGTAAATGTTATCTTCCAGGAAAGTGCAGAATTTCTTCATAGATAATATATGATCCACCATAGAGCAAACATCACGTTTAACACCTTGAAAAATCACTGACCATTTGAAGCCTCTGCAGCCATAAACCAAAAAAGGTTCCAAAAAAGTCCAATCGTAGATTTTGCCAGTTGAGTTTGGTGTCATCATGTCCCGCGTATGGGTAGCAGGTATCAGAAGTTTCTCCCCAAAATGTCTGCAGGCTGTGCATCTGCACCAGGAAGCTCTTAGAGGCCAGAACTGAGACGAGACCATGCAGCTACGTCATCAGCCAGAGCCCTCCATTGCTTTTACTGGTAGGTCCATTTTTGACCAAAGAGGAGACGAAAGAAGCGTGCGCAGTGATCACCTGTGACTTTTGAAGGGGTGAGTCATCCTGACAAGGGCTTGACAGACCTACTCGACTCAGTTTCCTGTTCAGCATCCTGTGCAGCTGTCTCACGGCTGCAGCCAGTGGAGCTCAGCACTTTCCACCAAAGGCACAAATAACCTTTGGTCTGCTCAGAAAGGTTTCTTTTCCTAATCTGTATTAGTTTAACAGCTTTTCTTCCCAGCATTGCCTGCTGTAGTGCTGGAAGGTACTGTAGCAAGAAGTGCTGTCCTCCTTGGTGGACCAAAGCAAGGGAAGGATGTTGTATGAGAAGTGCAGTAAGAGATCTACATGGGCTAATGTGTCTGCAGAGAGGTCAGACCATCTCATGGTATGATGAATATGTGCTAAAAAGGAAACCAATATGCCATTGATT
Source organism: Fregata magnificens (assembly GCA_013389945.1). Lineage (NCBI taxonomy): Eukaryota > Metazoa > Chordata > Aves > Suliformes > Fregatidae > Fregata > Fregata magnificens. The sequence continues at coordinate 17,576 of WAAD01009698.1, read as the reverse complement.
TATACGAGCTTTGTAATATTGTCAGTGCGATCCTTCACCATACTCTTCATACGTCCTATAAGCCTGCTTGCTGTTTTGTCAGCAGATCTGCATTGGCAGTACATCATCACTGAAATGTCTGTCTGGCAGCAAAGTCCTTTTCTTGCATTGATACATTTATCATCTAGAACCATATGAATTTTCTTCCATGTGCAATAAATAGTGCATTAACTTCATTTTTTTTGACATAAAATGTCACTTGTAAGGTCAATTCACGTCTTGTTTAGGCACCTGCGTTTCTTCACTGTCTGCTGAAGTCCTTGATCATCTAAATAATCCAGGGTAGCCTGAAAATTTTGTGGTGTCAGTACTCTTTTCTTCCACCCCAGAGAATATTAAACCAATATGAATATTAAATATTTTAGCAACATAAGCAAATTCAGTCTGGTGGTGGATTAGGCATAGTACGGAACTGAAAGTAATCCTTATTACATAAATATTCATAATCAGAGTGAGATGGGGAAAAATAATTGGGGCGCATTGCATATACGAGTACTATTTGACCTACTTCCATTTAAAATACTTGTGTTCAATAAGGGTGGCTGGTGAGGTGGGGAAAAAGTTGCCCGTGGTTTGGAAACCAGACATAGCTATAGAACTAGAATATCTGTTTCTTTCACATTGATGTCCTAGGCAAGATTCTGTATGGTAAATACTTAGAGCAACAGGAAGATTATTATCTCTGCCAGGAAGAGCTTGCAGTCTAAATAGAAAAGGTCTGCATAAGGCCAGAGAAAGAAATGATTGTTATCCACATTTTATGTGTGACAATCAATGTGCAGAGGGCTGCAATTCTGATGACTACATAGGAAATGTATAGGCAGAAGAAAGAAAGGAGAAGACACGGTCTTGTGTGTCGTCCTTCCTGTCACGAGATAAGTTTCAATAAACAGCTGTCTGAATGAAAAGGAAACTGTAGAACAAGTTGCTCAAAGTTGATTTACTATTGAAGGACTGTGATCTCACGGTCTGCAAGTCAGTTGAATACTTTTGCCTCTCTTAATATAAAAGTGCATTTTAATGACATTTTAAGTTCTTGGTTTAGGATGTTAAACAAACACTTCCCTGATTTTAATGCAAGAATGAGGCCAACAAAGACAAATGATTTTTTGAGCTGCTTTCATTTCTTGTTTCTTAATTTTCTTAATTCTTCTTAATTTTTTTGAGTATTCTAAAGCAATCCAAGAGACTATGTTAGAACAGAATATTTCCGTTGGAAGGGATCTACAACAATCATCTAGTCCAACTGCCCGACCACTTCAGGGCTGACCAAAAGCTAAAGCATGTTATTAAGGGCATTGTCCAAATGCCTCTTCAACACTGACAGGCATGGGACATCGACCACCTCTCTAGGAAGCCTGTTCCAGTGTTTGCCCACCCTCTCGGTAAAGAAATGCTTCCTAATGCCAAGTCTGAACCTCCTCTGACGCAGCTTTGAACCGTTCCCACGCATCCTGGCACTGGATACCAGGGAGAAGAGATCAGCACCTCCCTCTCCACTCCCCTCCTCAGGAAGCTGTAAAGAGCAATGAGGTCGCCCCTCAGCCTCCTTTTCTCCAAACTGGACAAACCCAGAGTCCTTGGCCGCTCCTCACAGGACATGCCTTCCAGCCCTTCCACCAACTTTCTCGCCCTCCTCTGGACACATTCAAGGACCTTCACATCCTTCTTAAATTGTGGGGCCCAGAACTGCACACAGTACTCAAGGTGAGGCTGCACCAATGCTGAATACAGTGGGGTAATCACCTGTTTTGACCAGCTGGTTACGCTGTGTTTGATGCACCCCAGGATGCGGTTTGCCCTCTTGGCTGCCAGGGCACACTGCTGACTCACATTGAGCCTGCTGTCAACCAGCACCCCCAGGTCCCTTTCTGCAGGGCTGCTCTCCAGCCACTCGTCTCCCAATTTATACTTGTGCCTGGCATCGCTCCATCCCAGGTGCAGAAACCAGCATTTCCACTTGTTAAATTTAATCCCATTAATCATTGCCCAATGCTCCAATCTATCTAGATCCCTCTGCAAGGCCTCTTGTCCCGCAAGAGCGTCAACAGCAACTCCCAGTTTGGTATCATCAGCAAACCTGCTGATGGTGCATTCAACTAATGCATCCAGATCATTGATAAATGTGTTGGACGGAACTGTTAGAAGGCAAGTAAGACATGCAACTAAATGACAACAAGTTGTTCTTCCATCTCTTTCTCACCTACCAACTGTACTGGAATATGGATGAAGTCTTTAAATGCAGCACTTCTCAGATGCACAGAAATATCAGTGCAGTGCATTCTGAAGGCCTGTTCTCCGGTGAGTGTGGAGTTTACACCAGCCCCTTCTTCTCTGCAGCCAGTGTAGCCAACTGCATCGCATGTATCTTTATGGTCTGCAGAAGAAAAGCTGCTGAGACAAATACTACCCTGTAAGGTCTTGTTTCTTGAGAGGAACAAGAAATATTTGCCAATCAACTGCCTAGTACAAAATAGTATCTCTTCATTGTAAGGACAGAGTAACACCTTTTTTTGTTTCCTGTTTTCTTAACTAAAGAGTAGAGACAGGGGGAAGGGGATCAAGATGGGCAAGGCACAGGAGCAGTGTGGAGCATGTGCTTGGAAGGGACTCCACTTTGTCCTTCCTTCTTTCCATGTCAGTGTTTGTGGGATGTGCCATGGGGTATGATGGAAAGGGGCAGCAGCTCCCCACTCTGTAGGTGACATGTGGGCCAAGGTGATAGCGTGTAATTGTGGTGCATGACTCCCACTGTGTGGGGTGGCGGGGACATCACCATGAAGGTGCAGATGGTGATGGAGGCATGGGTTGCGGCTCTAACGTGGCAGTTCCTGTGGCTGTAGTGAGGTTGTGGTGGTGATGGTAGCTCTCCTGCTTCTGCTTCTGCTCGTGCAGAGAGGAGGGTAGGTACCAGGAAATGAGCTCTCTAGGAGCAGGAGTGCATGCTCCTGCTACTGTAGCACTCAGCATATCCCACCTACTGAATGGCAGAAAGTGTGGGGGTCCAGTCCTTCTTCATTTCCTGGCCACTACCTCTACTGTTTATTTCCATCCATAGGGGTGGTTTTTCCATCCATAACAAAAATAAATGCTGCCTCCTGCCTCAAAAATGGTGTGGGAGCAAGAAAAAAAGAGAACATGGAGGGAAAACAATTGATTGCAGGAAAGGACAGAACCAAAGTGAGGGCAAGGACCAGAGGGTTAAAAATAAGGAACTAGAGGAGAACACCAAGCAGAGGACCCCTCACTGCACCTTTTGGTCCTTGAAAGCACCCTGAGAGCAGCAGACGTTGTCCACTGATGCTCCCCCAGAGATGTAATGGGATGAGAGAACAGAACGAGGCTCCCTTTTTGTCAGGATCCCACAACAGCTTTCCTCCTAATGGAAGGCCAGCTTGTCCAGGACAGGAGGAGCTTAAAACCATATTCATTTCTGCATGGATTCCCAAGTGCCAATGGAAATGAATGATGCCATTTTCTGCCAGGGACCAGAAGGGACAAGCCAGCTCCTAGCACAAGTGACCCATGTCTTCATCACCTGCAGAGCTGCAGAGCTACTCAGCATAATCTCTTCTTAAGCACTGATATTCACAACTACATTTTCTCAAACAGCACTCTCTGCTGGCTTCTTCTTTTAAGACCTACATGGCTTTGAGAGTTTTCCTCTTTTCTAACACCTTGCCATTTCAGTGCAGCACTCTGCACCAAACTAGAAGCTATCAGCTTTGAAAAGCCTCCCTGAAGCAGCAGAAGGCTCTGCCAGAAGATGTCATATTCTGGACAGTGGTCAGGGGAAGGTTGATCTGCAATGTAGAGATGTGGGGCTTGCCCCCCTACCTGCTGCATGAGGCATTGAGTGCCAGCAATCCCCAGCATGGAGGGAGTTGCTGACACTTCCCATCCGGAATAAGCATCAGCCAGGTTTAAAACTAGAGCAAGAGATTCCATGCATAAAGCTACAAAGAAAATACTGTCACTGTTGACGGTAAATACCAATACTATACAGTTTATAAAACATTCTGAAATGCAGTGCCTATGCCTTTTACCCTGGCAACCCCGAACTATGCTGCTGCAATTTTTGGGTCATTTCTAAGAAGTTCTGACAAAATATTTCTTAATGAGGAGTGAACCTATAATACATTTCCAGTATCAAACAACTGTGGAATTGCCACTGTAAATGTCACTTTCCAATTACATTAGGGCTCATGCATGAGGCAAAATGTTCTTTTCTGCCACTGTGAAGACACAGCTTCAAAGAGATTTTGAGGAGCTGGTGTTCAGAGCTTGGCCATGAAGGTAGCTCTCACGCTATTCTGGCAATATACACTGCATTGTTCTTGGAGTACAGTTGTTGCTGTTGCTGATTGTTGCTGTAATATTGATTGTAGCTTTACAATTGATTTTTGCTATACTATTGATTGATAATGTATTATTGATTGCTGGTAGTAATTTGCAATAATAGGTTGAGAGAGAGATATATATATTTGCTTTATAACCATAGGTACACTTGCAAGTGGTGTTTTTTTGTGGTATTTGTGGTAATCTGTAAACAACCAGAGAAATTTAGAGGGTAAAAGCCTCCATGTCCTTGTGTATTACGGACTCCTGCGAACCCATGGTCGTGATCTCCACACCCCCGCAGGCTGGGTAACCCTTGGGGTCGGGACAAGGTATCAGCTCACAGGTGTATCAGAAGTTACTGAAACTATAAAGAAAAGTCTGTGGTATCTCAAAATCTGCACAATAAATATGACGTTATAACGACCGTGATCTGACCCGACCGAAGGTATCTGTCTAGAGGTCTGACTCCTCTGCAGAGTGACTGGTTTTAATTTGGGAAGCAGAGCTTTGCCTGCTTTAGGAGGGACACCGCACACTGCATTTGCTCTCCCCAGTCCAGGGACCGCCCTTGCCTGAAACGTGGTCATGGGGTTTGCTTCTGCTTTTAGCAATCCCTGCTGCAGCCTGTTATGTAGGAGGAGGTAGACTCGTCCCCGCCTCTGCTGTTTGCAGCCCCAGATCCCAGGTCCCCCCCTTGTAGCACGGGAGATGTTTGGGAAGTGGGACTGACTGGCCGTGCAGCAGGGAGCCTGGAGCAGCAGGCAGCACATGCAGCATTGCAGCTGCCTGCATGCAAGGGAGGACCTGCCGCAGTAATCCTTGGAGCAGGGAGGTGGTGGGTGGAGGGATCAGGGTTGACTTTGGTCTACCTTGGCTTTCTTGTTGGGGAAACCACCAAACCCCATCAAACCAAAAATGTGCAAAACCACACTGAACGGAGCTGTGTAGTTTATGGTAAGGAGTTGCAGAGATGCACGCTTAGGGTTCAGGACCTTGTTGCTGTATGACTTTGGGTGTCTGAGATACGTATGCTGCAACATGGGTGGAGCTGCTGTGGCCTGCTGGGTCACTTCTCAGTTCCCAGTAATGGCTTCCTGCACAGTACTCAGTTTGCTGTGCCTGGCTGAGACCAGGGGAAGCTAAAGCTGCAGGAACATTTTGTGCTCTACTATGCAGTTATAGCTGGCTGGCACAAAATGTTTTGGGAGAAAGTTACGCTGTAATGTGTATTGAATAAATGCATGGTATGGACAGGGAGCTTTTTGATTTACAAGTTAGTTTTACAGAATACCCTCAGTCTGCATTTATTGTGGCAACTAATCGTGGTCTTAGACATGCAAGGATGAGCAGAGAGAGGTGTTTTAGAGAGCCCTTGGGTAGAGGAGGAAACAATAGCAGAAGCTTTCCCAATTCTTTCTTGAAGTAATTAACATTATAATGGGTATTTCCCTACCTCTTTAATATCTGATCGTCTCAGATGCTTGGTGGCTGTGGTCTACTTGTCTGACTGTCCTAACTGCAAATCCCTTTGCCCTCTCTGCTCTTAATTCCTCTGACAACACACATTGGATCACTAAGGACTCTAGAGGACTCAACCTGAAACAGGTAGGTGTTTCTTCTGACTCAAGACTCCCGACGCTGAGTCACCAGACTGCCCATGCAGCAAAAAAGGCCAACTACATAATGGGCTGCATTACCAAGAATATAGCCATCCAGCTGAGGGAGGTGATGGCTCCCCTTTAGTCAACCCCTGTGAGACCACATCGAGAGTACTGTGTCCAATTTGGGATGCCCCAGAACAAGAGAGGAGCTGGCATACTGGAGTGAGCCTAGTAGAGGGGTAGAGGGCTGAAGCACATGATGTACAGCGAGAGGCTTTGGGACCTGGGTTTGCTCAGACTCCAGAAGGCTATCTAAAACTAGGTAATAGGGGAGTATGGAGAAGATGGAGTTGGGCTCTTCTCAAAGGTGCACAGTTAAAGGACAACAGGCAATGGACACAAGTCGCAACATGGGAAACTCCAGCTTCATAAAAGGGAAAAAAATGTTTTACCATGAAGATAATAAGGAACAGACGCCCAAAAAGGTTGTGGAGCGTCCATCCTTGGAGATACTGAAAACTTGGCTGGACATGACCCTGAGCAAACTTGTAACTGGGCCTGCTTTGAGCAGGAGGCTAGACTAGAGACCTCCAGAGGACGCTGTGACTTAGATGACTCTGTACTACTTTGAAGGGTTGTGGTCAATTTCATTGTGTACTTGTAACACATTCCGTTTCTGTAAAACAGGCAGTTGAACCAAAAAATTCTTCCCATCATTTCCTAGTTAGGTTCATGTGTGAATTCACTTGTTCCTGTTTGGTAAACTCCCAGTAGGCTTGAACCTGTACCTTTAGCATAGACTTCCTTGCATAATTTTGTTGGCAATAGCCATAGGATCTTGCCTTCTGTGGGATGATTTTGTGAGCCACTGGCACTGTCAGGACTGTGATCTCATTAAAACATTAGAAATCAGTTCTGCAAGACTGGATAGAGCTTTTAGACCTTTGGGTCTATAGCAGTGCTGGCTATGGAGTCCCAGGGTCATCTTCCTCTTATTTGCACTTCCATAGTGTCCTCCCCAATGAACTGGCCTTGCTGTATACTTGGCCACATGGTACTACAGCTGAAAATAGGAGTGAGGTAGCTGGAAAAATAACTGTTGCTCTGCTTCAGTGGTTTTGGTTCCCTGATTTGAGTCAGGCTGGAAAATAAGTAGTGCTTATGACACAAGAGCATGGCCATGCAGTGAGGAGGATGGCGAGGGTGGAGGGCTTGCATAAGGAGCACTACCTAGAACATATAACCAGAGCTGCAAGGTATGGTTCTGTGATATGTGTGAGTCAAAGTGCCAACTCACTGTCACCAGAATCATAGAATCATAGAATGGTTTGGGTTGGAAGGGACCTTAAAGATCATCTAGTTCCAAGCCCCCTGCCATGGGCAGGGACACCTTCCACTAGACCAGGTTGCTCAAAGCCCCATCCAACCTGGCCTTGAACACTTCCAGGGATGGGGCATCCACAACTTCTCTGTTCCAGTGCCTCACCACCCTCATAGTGAATAATTTCTTCCTTGTATCTAATATAAATCTACCCTCTTCCAGTTTAAAGACATTACCCCTTGTCCCGTCACTACATGCCCTTGTAAAAAGTCCCTTTCCAGCTTTCTTGTAGGCCCCCTTCAGGTACTGGAAGGCTACTATAAGCTCTCCCCAGAGCCTTCTCTTCTCCAGGCTGAACAACCCCAACTCTCTTAGCCTGTCTTCATAGGAGAGGTGCTCCAGCCCTCTGATCATCTTCGTGGCCCTCCTCTGGACTCGCTCCAACAGGTCCATGTCCTTCTTATGTTGGGGGCCCCAGAGCTGAACACAGTACTCCAGGTGGGGTCTCACGAGAGTGGAGTAGAGGGGAAGAATCACCTCCCTCAACCTGCTGGTCATGCTTCTTTTGATGCAGCCCAGGATATGGCTGGTTTTCTGGGCTGCAGGCGCACATCGCTGGGTCGTGTTGAGCTTCTCATCAACCAACACCCCAAGTCCTTCTCCTCAGGGCTGCTCTCAATCCATTCTCGGCCCAGCCTGTATTTGTCTTACTCCCTTTCTAGTCACCTGCATGTAGTTCTCTCTCTTCCCCCATTGCTCCTTCTCTGTTACTCATCTGATTGCGCTATAAACTCATGCAGCTTGCTAACACAGGAAAAGAAACACCTTGCTTTTTCTGAGTTAATTTCCAGTGGTGGTCAGCTGAATTGGCTCCCCATGTAGTTGGATAGGAATGAGAACTGTCTCAAGGTAAGTGGCAAGAAGAGGGAAGGACATAGGATGAGTGCATAGGATCTCCTCTTTTTGGCAGCAGTGATCTGTTAAATTAGCACATGTCCTATTGTGAAACACTATTCTAAGCCACTTCATATAGTTTCACGCTTTAACCTCTGTTTAAATAAGGAAATTGGGAAGGGAAAAAAGCCTGTGTTAAAGAATCAATAGGATCCTCCTGCCCATTCATTAAATGTGGTCTGGGAGTTGTTTCTTACAGCTCCTTTTATAGTGGTTATTCCAAAAGCATGTGTTGCTCTGAGTTTTGATGCATAAAAGAGGTAAACATGATGCTGATGTGTCATTGCCTGGCATCAAGCTATAGCTTGAGCTATATGTTAAACGGTTGTGTCTAGATCACCAGGGGACATCCAGGTCAAAGGGAGGAATTGTCTGGGTCCTGATGTCACAAAGCTAAGGTGAATCTTTTCATACTGCTCAGTATTTGAGGGACAGAGGGAGTATGTGTCCAAAGTGTGCTTCACTTTTCATGGAAGCTTTCATGAAAGCTTTGCTTTCAGGGAAGACTTTGTCTTCCCTGTTCAGTGCAATTCCACAGCATTTTTAGTTTCCATACTTTTCCATGTCTTGCCAGGCTACTTACACCTCTCTTGGCTTTGTTTCATTCTGTCTTTTTCTTAATCTAGATGTGCTCATAGACAGTGTTTATGTGCCTGTCCCGCTTCCTTCCAGTTAACTGACTATGGAGCTCAGTATTACCAACTCCTATCCCCGAAAGGTCCAGGATGTGTATGAAGTGCAGGCGGAAGGTCGCCTCTAGGAACATTGCACTGAAGAAGAAAGTGATGGATCCACCTGCTTCACCCCCTTCCTTAGATGTGAGAGTATTATCAAGTGAGATTAGCAGAGAAGCGGTATTTATTAGCTATCATTGCTATGGATGGAAATTGCAATACTATATTTGGCAGGACATTTAAATATTTGAGCCTCTTGCAGACTTGGTATGTCTTCTCTGTTTGTAGGTGAGACGTATGTGCAAAACTGCACAGAAAAACAGAGGCGAAAGATACAACTATAGTGATCGGCTCCTCATCCTTCCTTTGCAGTGCTGGTGTGGAGAATGGCAAGTTTGGGATCATGCAATGACTGGTAGAGTGGAAGATGGTGGAACAAACTACTCAGGTGAAACAGTGGTAAGACTTGTTCTCCTGCAGTTACTGAACTTGGTTCTCTTTTCCCAAATAGGTGGTATGTTTTGATGTAATACATATTTAGCTGAGGAGCAATTTCAAATATAGGAGATCCAACTCTTTCAGCCCATACTTATGTTCTAGTCATATGAACTTGCAGGCTTACAAACATCTGATTGAGCGGAAATCCTGGGGGGGGCGCTAAAGTGGAGAAACTGGTTTCAGTAGGTTTACTGTAGAGCTGATGGAGAGAAGGAAAGGACAGCAAACAACTGGAATTAGGTACCCAAGTTTGCTGTCTAAACCTGGGCAATATGAATATCACTCACCATGTCACTATTTTTCTGTAAACTAGTGCATGTGCAGCACTGAAGCACTTCTGTGCTGTTACCCAGCAAAAGATTTTGTTCCTTAACATGGCAGACACTGGATGGTTTTTGTTGTACTTTTGTTGTTCCCTTTGAGTTGCAGGCATCTGAAAGCAAGGAGACTAGCTCAGAAAATGGTTATCACACTCTGGTCAAACGGGAAAAAAACCAACAGAAGCAAAAGAACGAACTAAGTGTGACAATCTAGGTAAAGAGATTATGATTAACTGATTATCTGTGCTTCTTTTACTTGAGTAACTAAGCTGGATCATTTTTACATGCTTAGGGTGAGGCTTTGCACGCTTACTCCTTTACACAGAGTAGCTCTGTAACTGACCCATAGGCTTGAAATCTGTATTATCATACTCCGTTCCTGTCTGCATTGCTTGTTTTGTGAGCTTGGGCAAAAAGCTTATGAGACTTGCTTTGTGCTTCTGATCCGCTCCTGTGCTTGCTCTGAGTGCCATGGAGGGCTGATGCTAAGGACTGGAGTGTTTGCGTGTGGGCATTGTATATCTGAAACGATGCCTGACTTGTGCATACACAGCTCTGCAAGCATTAAAACAGGTGTCGGTGATATCAGATGAAGGAATATGGTCACCATTCTTAAATTAAAACTCAGATATTTTATTAAACTCCCCTTGTCTAAGATACTACAGAAATCCTAGAATTTGTCCTTCAAGTAATGTGGAAGAAAATGAGAAGCAGTAGGTGGTGCGTCATAAACCTGTTCCCATCTTGCTTTGATTTCCAGACATGTTTTCTGCTACCATATGAAAATGTTGGGAAGGCAGGCTTTCCTACCCAAGCCTTGCAAATGTCTCAAGAGTGTCTCCTTCCCTGGGACAAGAGGAAGTATTTTGAAACAGGAGGACAAAGCAAGCAGTGGATGAATGGGGATTAAGGAAGGATCCCATTTAATAGCCAAAAAAATAATATTCTCTCTGAAAAGGAGGCATAGTGAGTGCAGAAACATACAGCCAGACACTGTGAGTGGAAGAGAGATGGCTGCGTATAACCAAAAAAACCCCAAACCCCTTCTCTTAGAAGCTCTCAGAGAAGCCACAGGAAGTGAAGCACTAAATGTGAACATTCAGAAATGCAAGCACTGCGGTGTCTAAGGGTCAGCCAAGAATCTGACCTCATGTTGGAGAAATGAGAGCAAAACCTGACCTTGCGGTTACAATCTAAGCAGATCAAATAGGTGAAGGGTGCAAGCAAAATTGACAGTCACTTGGTGGCAACTGTGGGGGAACTTTGCAATTTTGGGGAAGGGTGAACTAAGTGAAGTAAAAGTGCAGAAGCCTCTGAGTTGCTGCAAGTCCTTTCCTTGGCTTGTTGAATAGCTGTTTGCAGAGCCTGCAGACTGCCTGGCTGCTCTTTGCAGTTCTTCTTCTGGGCAAAAGAGGGAAGAAGAAACTATCCTGTTGCCTCAAATTGGGGCAATTTCTTTTGTGCAGCACAGGATCTCAAGGAACTGAAGGGTGAAATAGGAGGGGAACTGCTCTGTCTTCCACTTTCTATCTCTTACTTGCCAAAGTGATAACTGTTTATTCCAGCCTGTTGGGGTTCTACATCCTGTTACAACTCAAACTCTTTCTTTGTCTTTTTTTTCCTTTCCCCAGTTCCAGGTTCACCAGAAGTAGATGGTAATACTGTGCCTCCCTCAAATTTCACTCCTTTGCACAGTAATGAGGATAGTTCCTCATTATCCACTTGCCTCCCTAGAAAAGAGAATGTCTAACAGGAGAGTCAAAATAAAAAGTCACACAAAGTAGTAGTTTTTGGTAATGCCACATGTAAAGAAGGCCTTTGACTCATCCACTAGCTCCCAAGAGCCTTTACACTCAGTAAAAATCAACAGAAGAGATTATTCACCTGTGGACAAGAAGTCCTTGTCTTCTAGTAATCAGGGTCTGTCAGAACTACAAGGTGGAGAAAACACAAAGAAAAACTGGCAAGAAGGAGACAGCCAGATGAAGAAGGTCTTGGAAACATTGCACAGTATAGTGGAGCAACAAAGAGAAATGCAGGAGAGCCTGACTAAGATTTACAGCTGTTTAGAGGAGAACAAGAAGGCAGCAAAAGCCATCCTTGGTCTGCCAGAAGGGAACGTGAACCAAGTCCTGCCACGACATGGTTCTATACCTAGGATAAAAGACATACCTAGTGTTTGTGCCTGTGTCACCAAAAAGTTAATCTGAAGTGAGTCAGAAGAGCAAATAACTGAAGAAGTGAGAGGCCACCCACTGTTTTCATTTTGTGTGGTTGTAGCAAAAGATTTGTGCCAGGTTCTGAAATCTTTTTTCTAAACTGGCCCATCAAAGGACAGACTGGTGTTTGTTGGAGTGTTTTAAAACTAGGACTAGTTGCATGTTTTCTTGAATTATGAAAAAATATATGGAGAGCTCCTTTTTTGTTCTTACTTTTTTGCCTAGGTTTGCATTTTGATGGAGAAATTAAAGCAAAAAGCCTCTGCATGTAGTAGGCGTATATTTTAACGTGACCACACCAAGAAAATGCAGACTGAAAGAAAGTTTTGGACATATTGACCAAATCATTCTTTCTTAGAGAATGTCTCAACTGTAGTGGTTTAAGATGGCTTAGAAATGGGTAGTGATTTTGGGGAATGTGGAGCCATCTCCACAGCTCCTGCCCATCAGTGAGAGCTGTGCATCCATAAGTAGTTTAGTACAGTTCCAGTAGCTTGTCACTGTTGGGTGTCTGCTCTTGGAGAAGTTTCTGTCTTAGCTTCAGAGTGGCTGTAACATGTACTACTCTGTTTCTTCAGCGTAAGAGGACTCGACCTTGCAGGCTTTCCATTGCTTTTGGGGCTCTCCGTGGTTAGCTCACTGCTGCCGCTGGCAGGTGCAGCGTGCATTGCTCTAGAGAGCCAGTTCTGCGAGTACAGTACAGATTTCCTGAGCACAAGGTGATACCACTGGTAAAACATGCTGACTCCAGTGTATAGGAGCATGTTGGCTCCAGAAGATAACAGCTGTCAGCGTAGTCTGCCGCAGTTACCGACCAATTTAATTTTTCTCTCGCAGCTGCAGATAAGGCCCTCCACCCTTTTTGGGTTTTTTTCTTTTTTTTCCCCCAGTGAACCCATTCAAGGCAGTGACACATAGCAATGCACCCATTATTGCTGTTCTGGTGTGACTTTCAGATGTCACTTCAGCTGCAGCTTTGCAGTGTGTGGCGTCAGCAAGTGCATTGCTACTGTTTTGAACAGCCCGAGTGCTAGTTTGCTGGGTGGGTGATTTCAGTGGGGCTGGTCCAGCGATCAAGATGTTTGAGAGTTCATTGCTTGGAGGAACTTGGAATGCTTTTATCCTTGTAATTTGTTTTCAGTACCAGCAAATCAGTGTCATATTTTGGCAAGAGGACTGCTTCATTGTTTGGTGGCATCTTTTATTAACAGGGTAGTTATGCCTTTATTCAGTTCTCATTCCTCTAGGAATGTTGGGAAACAGTCTGTTCCTTTTTACATTGGCAATATTTTGTTTCTTTCAAACATTTAAAAATGTGTTTCCTGACTTACAGGTTGTTGCCATAGATCACTTATGCACTGTGTAATAAACCAGTTGGTCAAAACATGATTGAGTTTCTTTCTCACTTGTTGAATGGCTGCCAGGGAATGAGTGAGGCTGTGTGTTATTCCAGGTCCCTGCACTGGGAGCTTTAGGGAAAGGTACAGGATGTGGTGTGTCCATCTGTCTTTTGTGACATAACTTAGAAAAGTACAGAGACAGTATCATGGTGTGTGAGAATGTAGACCTGTTGTCTCCGCATGGAATAATCTACTTAATAAAGCATACCATAATTGTGCTAGGCAATGAATAGAGCCCTTAATGGTGAAGACTTAATTTCTGTGGGATGACATGTGCATCTGTTTTGCTCAAGATGTATATCCTACTATGTTCTGGAAAAAAATAGAAGCGTGCATAGCCTCAAAATGTATTAATACAAAGCCAGGAAATGCTAACAATTTCTGAAATGCTTCTGAAAGTTTTGATCCATTTTACTGCATATTGATGAGTCAGTGGTCTTATCACTGGAAACTTTTTTAACAAGATCTTGCCTCTTTTGTGTTCAGAAATTGTTTTGTTCTTGGTTATTTACAAGGACCCTGTCTTGTCTAGATTTTGTCATTCTGCCTGTGTAATCTACTTTCACATCAGTATGAACTCAAACTAATTTCTTGACTAGACAGTTTCTTGACTCATTGTGGTAATTGTAAATAAGACCTGGCTGAAAACAAAGCACAGAACCATATGATTTTTATTCCGTTTGCTGTAAATTCTTTGCTGAAATTCAGTGGCAATAGTAGGGTACAGCTATAGACAGGGACATGAATGGTGTTTGCCAAACCTTCAGACTGCTCTGCAGTCACTGAATTGGTCCAAAATATAAAGCAGCTTCTGTCTTTACCATAAAGTACTGATGTGTTCAGTTGTACAAAAGACTGTCTTTCCATATCTCTGACCCACTGTGGTTCAGAGGGACGGGCAAGTGGCAGCTCAGCTGAGGAGCCATAACTCAGCACGAGGAGCTTCTGTGAAATGGCTGACTGTGCCCCGCTGATTGTGCACCACAGAAGAAAGGTAATTCTTCAAACTTTGGAGAATGACAGATGTCACAGATTCTTCACTGGGGTAGACAGCAGCGGTGTGATCTTCTACAGAGACAAGATTGGCCAGGTAGGAGCTTGTAAGAACAGGGTTTTGTGACTTCCTGTATCTTCTTAATAATGCAATTTTCTTTGGTGGACAAGTGAAGAAAACACATGAGAAACACCACGCAAGTGAGTTCAAGTGATCTGCAAAACCGATGAATGTAGGGTATTCCATGCATTTCAGTGGAAGCCTTAAGTGAGTGACAATGTGACCTTCAAGAGGTACTAGATCACAAAAGGTTCTTCCTGGGTGGAAAAATAAAAGGGGTTTTAAATCCTTTTACGTCTTGGTGTCATAAACAGCTGAAGTGATGAGATAGCTTGCCCTCCCTGTATGCACACCAACTTTTGTGCTCTTTGGATCCCTGTGAGACTGGATTTATTCTGTCAGCCTAGAAAGAAATGATGCATTGTTTTCTTGGGTTGATTTTCTGCTGAGCTAGTGAGCTGTACAGGCTTCCTACAAGTCCCTCTTGGTGGTGGGGAGCTCTTGGTTTGCCTCATGCCATTTCTTGAATGTGTCTTTGTCAGAGTGTGAAATTCACCTGTAGGATTTCTAAAAGGATGATTTTTTGACTCACCTGTTGAAAAATCATAGCTGGTTTGCAGGTGGATGAAGAATTATTTTGTGTCCATTTATACCAGTGTTTGGACAAGATTATATGCTCACAAAAGAGAATCTGGGGAGACTTGGACTGTAGTCTAAAGTGAAGAGCTCTCTTCAATAGTAGTTGCAATGAAATTGGCTTTCCTTGTCTGCAGTAATAGAGTCTGGAAGATTTTTATAGTCCTCCCTCAAAGCCCTGTCCTTGGGCAGAAGACATTTGGCAATTTTGTGTAACTGCAGTTTACACTATCAAATTCTTCATGCTTGAGACATAGTAATTAAGATTCAGTGGAGAGCAGGAAAGACACACAGAGCAGATTCCTGGCAGTCACATTTTACAAAATGATTTCTTAAACTGTAAAGGGGCGAGATAATTACAGTAGATAGGGCTTAGTATGTCAGAGCTCTTGGCTGTATGCCTTCCATTTATTCAAAGATTTTAATAGTAAGCCAGAAAAGAAAACCACTTTAAAATTTGACGTTCATGGTAATGCCTTCAGCATTTTTTCTCACCTTTTATGGAATACTCGGTCGCTTTGCAAGCCTATTTGGTGCGTCTGAACTTCGAGGTGCATGTATACCAGCTAGCAGACCTCTCCTTTTTTTCCAAACACACTCACACACAGGCAATCATACCCAGGCTTTAGCTCTTGAGTGGATGTTTTTACTTCTTTCATGTTACTGACTCAGGCATCTAATTTGTAGAGAAGAGTTGGTGTAAAGCCTTGTGCTTTACAGTTCCTGGTGATTAGCAAAACTATTGGTGAATACAGGTTGGCAGTGAAGAGGTTGCGGAGAGAAGCCCAAAAGCAATCAAAAGGGACTTCAGGGCGCTGGGGAGGTTGGTTGAAGGATCGGGAGCGCAGGTAGTATTTTCCTCAATCCCGTCAGTGGCAGGGAAGGATACTGAAAGGACAAGGAAAACTCACCTGATGAACGTGTGGCTCCGAGACTGGTGCCGCCGGTGGAACTTTGGGTTTTTTGATCATGGGGAGGTTTACACGGCACCGCGCCTGCTGGCGACGGAGGGAGTACAGCTGTCGCAAAGGGGGAAAAGGATTCTCGCCCATGAGTTGGCGGGCCTCATTGAGAGGGCTTTAAACTAGGCTCGAAGGGGGAAGGGGATATAACCAGGCTCACTGGAGAGGAGCCGAGGGGTGGCAGGCCAGGGTCAGGGTGAAATCGATAGCCCGGCTCAAGTGC
>WAAD01009697.1:12233-24965 GCA_013389945.1 Fregata magnificens | reverse complement strand
GGGAGATGGCAGACCACGTGGTATTCTCTGCAAGTGTGTTTTAGCAATATCTAGCATGCTTTGAATATTTTAATGTTCGTCCCCAAGCAACATAGGAAGCCTTCACTCATTCTTCAGAAATCTAAGTACCAGAAAAGCAAAATCTTGCTTTGAATACAAACCACAACCACAGCTTACAGGGTAACGTTAAACATTCTTTGACATTTAAATATTCTTAGCCATTTAAAAACTGAGGTTGAAATCTTGGCTCCACTGAAGTTAACAGCAGCTCTTCATATCTTCATTAGAGTCAAGATGGAAGCTTTAAATTGTCTAGCAAACTTGACTACCTCTCCAGTGTTTCAGTTCAGATGTTACATTTTTGCAGAACAGAGTATGAACTAAACCAGACAACACTACAAATTCAGAGGACAGAAAAGGGAAAGATGTAATGGATGAGTGAACCTGCTGCAAGTTTTACCTTTCTTTGACAGCTTGGAGAGAGACGAGAGGAGATGGGGAACGAAATGACAAAGGAATACTGAATGGGAGAAATGTCTCATTCCGGTCAGCCTCAACCGTCACAGATGCATGAGATACATTGTCTAACAAATGGAATTGAAATAAAGAGTCATGAAACAGTGGCCTGGCAAAAATGGAACAGTGAAACAAACTGCAAGTCACTAATTCATTAATAGATAACCTGAATGGGATATTTTCATACTTAATATTCAAGAATGTGGGGAGCCAGAAAAGTGCTATTTGGTTTCAAGGGCCATTTTATTACTGACTTTGAAGCTGGTAGGTATGCTTTGCTAATAGTCTTTTGGCTCTGTAACAAGGCAAATGATGATCAATAACTGTATGAAAACTATCTTCTAAAAGTAGACTTACAGTCCATTTAGGGGACAAAAATCTTGATTCAATCCACTAACAGTTACTTAAACATCTAGGAAAATTAAGTATTGTGGCATACATCAATTCACATTGCACGATTTCCTAAAACCTAAATCACATATGAACATACAGAGATGCATAAGCCATGGTTAAGGTATAAATCACCCTTTTATTTGAACAGACTTCAAAATAACTGAACCCATAGGTCTCTGGCTTTAGATAAGAATCACAGGAAATATAGAATCACTATTTCCTTTTCAGTTTTATATCCCTAACAGTATCTATAATGCGTTTTGATTGATCATTTCCTGGTACAGACACACACTGTATCTTTAAGTGACGTAAATAAGAAAAAAAGGATCCCTTTAAGTAAGGATGACACTGCATTTTGCAACAGTCAGCGCTGTCTGCACTGTTGAGAGGAAAAGATGCCATGCCATTACAGAAATTCTACCACCAGAACCCACAGTCTCCCTAGATGGTGCCTAAGGGTCACAACTGATTTTAAGACTGCTTGTAAATAAGGCTGCTTTTGTTCATTATGCAGATTAGAAACCTAAAAACTTATGACATATTACGTAAATGTGAGCAGGGAAACAGTAGCCCATTTCTCTTAAATACCAAATTAAGTACACATGCTTCAAGAAGCATCTAGAACTTCTCTACTTTGAAATAATCAGAAAATTTGTTATCTCTTGTTGAACAGATAGAACTTTCCTATGTTCTGACATTCAAAACCTACGTCCCTTCATTTTAGAGTTTTAATATCAGAAATTATACACTTCCTTCCAAGTTTTCTCACCTGTTGCTTTTATGGTGATGTAGGTAAAGAGGCAAATGTAAACGTAAGTGCTACAAACAGCATGTAGCTTCGTCAGCAGGATAACACTGCTGACAAGTAGGGGAGTAAATACTAATTCCTATACTCTCCCTCCCCATTGTGGTTTTCCCGCCAACAAACCACCCAAATTCTCTCCATCCTCAACTGGCATCTACTCTCCACAAAAGCTAAAGAGCAGCTTTTTTTATCGGAAAGCCTCTCTACCATACCTGGAACTAAGCCAGCTCCTCATCATCCCAGGTTTCTGCATCCCCTCCCAATCCCAACCAGAGCAGAAAACAAGACCTATTATTGCCTCACTCTAGCTTTCACCCAGTGACAGATATTTATTAGGAAATAAAAACAGCCTCCCTGGATGGTCTAAATGTTAGCTAATAGGAATTCTATCATCCCTACGCTAATGTATACACATCTAAGAGATGATTCCCTTTACAAATGAAACCCTGCAATGAAGTTAAGAACACTTACAGTAAGCCTACTGTTTTCACTGAAGAAATATAAAGCCAGAGCCAAGATTAAGAAATTCTTTACTGGAACTAATACTACTGGAAAGATAGCATCAGCAAACAAATCTCATTTGAAGCTCAATTAACACTGGCATAGTCAGCTAAGAGAATCTTAGCATTAATGCTGAATTGCACAGAGAGGAGGAGGGGTGGAAATTTGAGTGAAGTCCTGGTTTGGTAAAAGCCCTCTGGACCTTTTGTTTTGTTTCCCTGGGTTGTGTTTGCTTTTAAGCTTGGATTTCTGTGGAGCCAGCATTTCACCCCAATGCTTCAAGAAGGAGTTTGACTAGAAGGTGGCGTGGCTGTGTTCCCATTGATCAAATTAGAGCATTGAATTATGGATAATTTGATAGTGGAAAATAAGAACACAGAGCTAACCCAATCAAATTTTTGTAGAATAAATAAAAATTGCATCCGAATAACATATTTTCATTAAGAAATATTACCAAGTTCTACTTGCTCATCTTCCTGGTGTGCATGAAATTCTTTAAGTCTCTCATCTTCTGAGAACGTTTGACTGTGGAGAGAACATGAATCTTCATCTGACTGACTGCCTCTTCGACTGATAACACGATATATTCCGGAGTCTAAGATGCTGAAGCTTTCCTGTCAGACAAGGGAGGGGAGTTAGATGTTTAAGTTGTACTTCCTCGCTAAACTTCCTGCAATGAACTCAAACAACCATACCCACACAAATAACCTCACAGAACTTCGTAATTCACTTCCTGGAAAAGCCCTATATAGCATATTTTTGACATATCCAGCATGGAAAAGTATACACATGCCAACAAGCATGCAGTCCAGTGACTTTATAAAGATGTATATGCTGCAATTGCTTTTAGGAAAGCAACCTGCAGAACAACTGGCGTACTTAGTACAAGGCAAAAACCATCTCTGCTTTAGTCCTGCATCCGAGACTGTCACTTCACCCCTTTGTACCTGTGTACCCAAAAGTCCGTATTCTTTTTGCTGGTTAACCATACTCAGCTAGCGCAATTACAGACCCTGCAAAACTATTTGGTTCCAGGACACACGTACATTCTTTTGCTCACAGTCAGTGTATGTAGTTTACTTTCCCATCTCCTAATGACAAAAACTTGTCTACCACATCAAGATGGAATTTACATTACTTTGGTTTTTAAACTTTACTTTTTAAACATTTTTAGAGTAGAAGCAGCAACTGATATCATACTAACTATGAAATATTTCCCCTTTCTTGAAAAGCTGCTGGGAAGCCAAGACAATACCAAGCAGCTGTATGTGTAAAAGAGTATTAGAAATACGCTTTGATTTTTTTTCCTTATGAAGCTTAAGCAGAAGGCTCTAGAGTGAGACAATTTTTTAAATAGGGCTAGGATAGTTCTGAGCATTCGGACATTAATTTTTCACCACATAAAACTACAGTTACAATCAAGATGACCTTTACTGAAGCATGTTAAGACACTAAACTCAGCTGTGGAGAAAGTCTTCTTCGTATCAATCTTTGTCCACATCTCAACCATTAGCCACAAAATAATATAGAAAAAAGCCAGAGGTCTAAGAGCTTAAAGAATGCAAGCAGTAGTATTTCATACCTCTCTACCCCACCTAATTTTAGAAAGTAGCATTATCAGCTATAGTAGACATGGTAAAAATGAAAGCCTCATCTTCAAAGTGAGCAGCGAGGTGATTTTAAGCCACAAAGGTAAAATCTGCAGGTAACGTTTTTGGCACTATCAATACACTTACATGAGATGAAATACTGCTCCTTCTACTGCTGCACGCAGAATCTAGAGGTTCCAACTTTGAAATTAGCTCTTCCAGCTGCTCAATGAGATCTTGTTGGGTTGAGGCGTCCAGCTGAGACTTCAAGTGCTCCACCTTGTCTAGAGACAAATTTTTTCTTGCCTAAAAGTACACAGTGAAACAGAAACATTATTATTTCTAATGCACATGTGAAAAGCAAAAGGTACCATATATGCAGGCTGATTTTCATCCTAAAAGTATAATGTTTAGAAGACTTTTTAAAAACTCCAAGAGTATGAATCTCAGAAACCTATAGAACTTAATGGAAGAGGGGGACAGGAAACAGAGTGAAGTTGCATTGCACATTCACAAAGAGGTATTTACTTACTCTGCAAGAAATGACTGAATTTTGGAAGAGACAACAGACCCTGGCAGCAAGCGTCCAGAATCCTCTTCTTATCAGACGCTCTATGCAGCGGTCTACCACCAGAAGGGAGAGGTGCACAACTTTTCCATTTGTATGCAGACAGAACAACTCGCTTTTGTAAACTGCAATATCCTGAATATCTGCAAAACCAGATGCACAGAAATACCTAAAGGACTGAAATTGTTAGTCAACGTTCCTTTCTGTTCCTGAAAGAAGGTGAAGACATATCTCCCATCTGACTGCAAATGTGTGCAAAAGCCTAATACACTGTAGCACAAGTGGCATAGGGAAAACAAACACTGAAGAGCGCTAAGCTAGCATCTAACAACCATAAAGTACAGTTAAACTATCAAAACTTTTCTGAGTTGCATTTCCAGAAAGCATTCAAAAAGTACACTAAAAGTTACTGAAAAGTTTCCTTTTCCTCTGAAGGAGGATGAAAAACTAAAGACTGATAAAAAGTAGAAATACATAATTGTTAGCTTTGAAACAGAAGGAAAACATTTGCTAGTAGAAAAACACTTCAACCTTTCAGCAGTTTTCAAATGAATAGTTATGCTATATGCAAACACNGGGGAAGGAAAAGGCTGACTGACAATGACTAACCATTCTAGGACTATGTGTAAAACCATACACACAAAACTGTTTATGAGGCATCACTCATCTGCCAAATGAGTACATTCCCTGGGTCCAACTTAGACAGGTGTTAGAAAAAACAGGCTTTAAGCTTTCAGCTGCCAGATTATCCTTCATCACAGGACACCTGACAATAAACCTGAATAAACAGAAATGAGGAAAGGATACTGCAGGCTTTACCTCACTAATACTGCAGGTTATTACCTCTCACTATTTGATTGCTGTATTTTAAGATTCAGTCTACGCCACATTTTGTTTCTCAAGCATGTTTTCAGAAGTATGGAGGGAAGGGTTGGCTGGAGGAGGCGGGGAGAGGGTTAACATTCAAGGATATACCTGACAGATGACAAGGAGAAAGTCTTCTGGTCAATACTCTACAATCCAGCTGCAGAAATTGAGCTTGAAAAGGCTCCATGTTAGGCAAGGACTTCAGAAGCGACAAACATAACAGACAATATTACAAAGCAAAGATTCTTAGTTTACCTTTTACTTCACTCCAGAGTAAGACTTGAACACTTTGGGGAAGAAAAATATAAATGCCTCTTTCTGTCCAGGTCATCACACAGTGCTCACTGCAAGCAAAGCAGACATTAATGGTGCAACAGTTAATTGCGGTAGTTGCTGTAAAACATGCAGGGATGGCATTGGCTTCACTACAGCGAGTGAGAAGCGAGTTGTTTAGCATGATACTTGGAAAATTCTTATGCAAAAAGATGAAGTTGATAATGTCACTTAGGAGAATATACAACTTTATTTTTAAGTCTACTTCATCAACAGCTATGCTGACAAATACTTACGTCAAATACAGTAGCTTGGGGAAAGATAAAGATTGTGGAGAGCAGCTGGAACTAGTATAATGAGGATCCAGCCTGTAAATAAAATTAGTATCTGTTACAAGCATAACTACAACAATATCGCTTCCTTAATATAATATTCTTAACCCTGGAAATACAAGGCTGGCTTAAATAAACATAGTCTTATGACAGCAGCATTCATGGCGGTAGTCACACAGACACACCTGCAGAATCGAGGCTTTGGCATTTTTGATAGCTCAGATACCGGTTTCCTTTATTACAGGAGAATGTATTAAGATGACAGCTAGGATTAATGCTTGACTGCACTAGGAGGTTATTTTATTTTCTCAGTATTAAGGCAGTTCTTTTCAGTTAGCCTAGAAGTCCCAAGTAAGTTTATCACTAATAACACTCATGCTTCTACCTGAGAGTAACAACAGGGAGAGGCGGTGATGAGAGCAGCTGCTTGAACTGATGTGTGCTTTGCACTTCCCCATCAAAGTTCACCTCCCACATCCTTGAGCCAGGTCGAGCGCAATATATTAATGGCTGCTGATTCCCACTGTTTTTTCCAGCTGGGAAGAAACATGCTCCAAATTCTCCATCTCTCTCTTTGTTACCAATTTTCCAGAACTTCTCTCTAGTGGAAAAAACGTTAAGGCTTATTTTATGTTGTTCTTGAAGAATAAAAATACTAGATCCTAGTTGCTGAATTGGTTTTGGTGCTTAAAAAAAAAAATCTGTAATGAAAAGCCTGCATAAAGTTCATAAAAGACAGGGTGCAGAAATATTTATGCTCAGATCGTTACGGGTTGGGTTTTCTTTTTCAGCAGAACCAGTCGGTCAACCTGGTGATGGGAAGGTGATGGTGCAAGCAATCCCAAAAACCATTTCCAATCACATGAAAGATAAGACAGTGATTATGAATAGTCAGCATGGATGTATGAAGGGGAAATCATGTTTATAGCCCTCTACAACAGAATGACTGGCTTGATAGATGAGAGAAGAGCAGTGGATGTTGTTTATCTTGACTTCAGTAAGGCTTTTGACACCGCCCGAGGTGATCCTTCCCCTCTTCTCGGCACTGGTGAGATACCTGGACTGCTGGGTCCGGTTCCAGGCTCCCCAGCACAAGAGAGACATGGACATACTGGAACAAGTCCAGCGATGGGCCACAAAGACGACTAAGGGATTGTAGCACCTGTCTTATAAGAAGAGGCTGAGAGAGCTTGGCTGGTCAGCCTGGAACAGAGAAGGCTCAGGGGTGGAACTCTGATCCCATATGTATAAATACCTGATGAGGGAGTAAAGGTGACAGAGCCAGACTACTCTCAGCGGTGCCCAGTGAAAGGACAAAAGGCAATGGGCAAAAATGGAAATACAGGAAATTCCATTTCAACATAAGAAAAAGCTGTTATTGTGAGGGTGGTGAACCACTGGAAAAGGTTGCCCCAGAGAGCTTGTGTAGTCTCCATCCTTGGAGATGCTCAAAACCTAACTGGACACAGTCCCACACAATCTACTCTACCCAACTCTGCTTTGAGCAGGAAAATTGGACTAGATGATCTCCAGAGGTCACTTCAGAAACTCTGTATGACTCTGTGAAGTCCAGAATTTTACAAGTAAAACATAACTTGCCTTTCAGTATCACACAAATAAGTGCGTGTAAGTGAAGATATGAGCAGCCTTCCATCCAAATAATCAAGCTGAACAACCCGAGAATCTACGGTGGTTATAATCTGAACAGGAAACATCACAAAAGTAGCAGCAGCCTACAGTTAAAAAGAAAAAAGAAAGAAACCATACAGGGCCTCAGTTCAAAGTAAAGACTATTTCATTAAGTTAAAATCACAACATTCAGAAAAGACTCATGTATGCTATGAATACAGAGCATAAGACAAAGCAGTTCCTTTCTTCTCTCTCCCTTACAAAAGAAGGCTTCAATGCTTAGAGGCATAAAAGTCTAACTTCTCCTTTTCCCAAAACCATTACTGAAGGTTTAAGAAAAAAAAAATTGTATCCCTGTAGCATCCTGCCATTTCTTTATAAAGACTGTGGTTTTTATAACATTAAGAGGGGTTTTTATTCTTGCTTTTGTAAGCTTTGTGCTTTTGTCAATTCTCTCCCACAGGTACTTTCAGCCAGCAAACAGTTTTATGGAGACAGATCTGAGAAATTACTTGATACAAAAAAAACTTCCATCGGATTTAAGTGGTTTACATAAAATCACTTTCTCTATTACCTTGCAGCAAATTACCTAAATACTATTTATTATACAAGTGTCTCAGTTTGCATGGGTGGCAGAACAAAGTCATAGACAGACTTCTTATGAATAAGAAACTGCTGGGAACTGCACTCAAATTTTCTAGCAGACAGTCACCATTTTTGACAGCTTAAAGCTGTGTTCTTTGTTAGGAATGTATCAATTTCCTACTTCAAACAAAGTGCATTACATGAGACATTCAGCAGTCCAAATTTCTTTAACATGACTGGACACATATCCGACAGGCCTTGCCCTTCTCTCCTTTCCTTTTCCCTCTCCACAGTTGAATTGTTTTGCTCTTTCTTTAAATGCAGTAGTCATGCTACTTTTAAAGACAATTTTCTGTCAAAATCTTTCATGAGGGTTAGAAAGGACCTGGAGGAACACACCTATTTCCAGGTTGTGCTCCTTCTTACAGATTAAAAGGAAAAGGAAAGGACCTAGTAACAGTAAAACTTAAAGAATACTCAAGGGCTACAAATCAGGCTGGTATCATTAACTGGTGTGCTCTTTGCACAAGATGTAATGGATGTAAGCTTGACATCCACCTACCATTTTTTTAACTAATGCACGTCTTTAAGAATAAGAGTATCCAGACAGAACCAAGCAAAATCAGAGTCTGGGATTGCCCTTTCTCAGACCAACAGTTGAGCTGAGGACTAAAACACACAGCTGAACCTGTAGCTGGAGTCTAAGGAATCCAACAGGCTGAGAAACACCAAGACCCTGCGCAGATACTTGCAAATTCCAAGAGGAAGAAGCTCAGCCACTTTTTAATTCTGTATATTTGAAAGCATTTTTACATTGCATTACTAAAATAGCTAAAAGAGGGGGTGGGGAAAGTTCACGGGTTAGGATTTCTACTGTTGTCTCAAGAGACTGGTTCTTCATCCCAACAGTCAAAGCTACCAGAACTTCATCAGCTAGCAAGCTTCCTCTGTTCTACTTTACTTAAATAAAGAAAAAGATTCCACACGTCATCCCCTAGGAACCTCTTTATCTCAAACAAAGCATGCAACATTTTACCTTCCCTTGTTTTGATGTGTTAATCTTGATGGCTGATACTTTTCCCACATGATCTCCTACAAAAACACGAAGGGCAGCTGTATCCCAACATAGAGCTGTGACTTTTCTGCCCTTATGCTCAGAGGAAACATAAATCCGTTCTGGCTTCCCACGACGTTCCTGATTCAGCTCCCAGACTACTACAAGACCTTGGCTACAACAATTAAAAAAGAAAACACAATTTGAGAGTAAGTCTTCTAATGTTTCATCATTGATAAAGATGCATTATTCCAAAGAAATAGAAAATCTTGGCAAAGCAGTACATCTCAGAGCTGGTTTTGTTTGAGGTTGCATGGTCTCAAGAAGTGTCACATTCTTAATTCTGAAGAAGAATAAGTGTCCTTCCTTGCACTAGGATGTATCAGCAGCTTTGGAAGGCTACTCTCACATTTACTGGAATTGCCAATGAGGATGCAGAAAGACAACATTGTTTAAAATCCATTCAAATGCTAAGTGGTATTAACTACCAATCTCACTCTGCCAAATTGATGAAGATTTTTTTTTTTTTTATGCTGAAAGGTCTCAGGGACACATTTACCATCATAACTTCACATGCATTAGCTCTCCAACAGATATTCTGTTACAGAAATAATACTTATTCTGCAACAATTATCACAGAAAAAAAGTTAAGCAAACTGTCTGTGCAGGGAATTATTCTGTAGGGGTCTCTACCAGTTAATTCCCTGACCCCTCCAAATTCTCAGCAGATGTCCAAGTCTGAAACTTAGAAGCTACTTAAAAATATTTAGCTAGAATTTAGGTTTGTAAGTACATCACTCACCTGGTGGCGACAGCAACATAGTCTTCATCATGTAAACAACAGGCAACCCGGGAAATGGCACCTTCCTGAAAGCCAGTATAGGAGTAAGTGCAGGTAAAAGTTGCTCTTGTACTGCCTTTACCACCACACAACTTTTATCTCTAAGATATAAACCAGATTCTTGTCAACGGCTGCTACCACTTTGTTGTGATGAAGGTTTTTTTTTGTTTGTTTGGGTTTTGCTTGCAAACACTGAGTTTACTCTAAAAAGATGCAGCTGGCAGCAACATGACAGCATCAAGAGAAACAACTGCAGTTCATTCTCTTATTTGGAAAACATAGAAATCAGTCTCCTGTCCTCGCATCTATGGAAGTTTTTTTGCTGGAACTAAGCGAGATGCTTACAACCTTAAAAAAATGGCGGCATTCATGCTTCCATGGGAGCAACAATTTGAACAACAAAGGTCTGATCATCTCAAGTAATTTCTTTCACACCTCACAAAACCTGTTATACCACACGCTCCAGGGATACACTCCAGTACCACAACCATTTTTAAATGGAGCAATCAAAAACCTCACCTTATTTGGACAATTCACCAAGCTGAAAACGCCTGTTGACTCTTAATAAAAATTAACTTGAAGCAATGTCTCCTTCCCAGTCCCATTTCCCCTGGAATTTTTTTTATACAATTCTTTACCCTTACCTTATGAGTGAGAAAGAGTCTTTGCTTCCAACCATCTTTCTGTATAAGGTTCAGTCCTCCTACTGAACTGCCTAGAGCTAGCCATCTCTTCGACACAGCTACACAAGTGCACTGAAGGAATAAAAATCATAATGCACGACATGGCTGCTAGTAAGCACTAACAATAGTATCTTTTTCTTGCATTATTATGTTAATTTTTAAAGGCTTCATTGTTTGCCAGCTGCGTGTACCACTCCTGAAACACCGGCAGCACAGTCGTCAAAGATATTAGACAAGCACTCTCTGCAACTGGAGCAAACAGTAGAAGACAGCAACCATGTAAGACTGTATTATTTACCCCACAGTTGTATTAAGAACACACACACACAGAGTAATAGGATCCTTTCTCTTCACTACTACTACTTCCCAAAGTGTTCCCCCGGCATAAGCTAGCATGCACACACCCAAAAAGGACAAGATGAATCCTGGGGGTTAATCAGATAATAAATCAAATAAGGTCATTATTTGAATTAAAAAAAAAAAAGAAACAAACCAAAAAACCAAAACAAACCAAGCACCACAAACTCACCTTCAGACGACTGGAATCCAGCCTGAGTGCAGAAAGCAATGGATCCAAACATTCAAACTCTGCCAACACATGGTTGTAAGAGTCTGGAATTATTGGCACAGAGGCCATTGATGTACAAGACTAGCACTATTCATTCATGGGTGCATTACAGCTTCAGCTTTCAGCTGTACCTGCCAAAAATAAAGTAAGTTCTTGATTAGTTCACTTTTTAGTATTACATCTGTTTTTCTGTGTTTAAAGAAACACAGAATGCCTTCCCATTCAAACAGCATCAGGCTTCAGTTTGCTGAAAAGGCCCAAGGGCTGCAAAATTAGACCCCTGCTTCATTTACGAGAAGTTTTTGTTGAAGTTCATTTCAGAAAACTTAACCTATCAGATACCAACCTTAGAAATATTTAAATTGTAGCTATTACATCCACCTGTGAAACAAGTTCTGTCTACCTATGGAAAAAAGCCTTGTTTTAGGGTAAAAGGCACTTCCCCTCACAACATGCACCCTTGATTTTAAACTAATTTGCTCAAGGAAAATATTTAGCATTTGCATTTTATACCTACATCGTCTTCTGCCACAAAACTAAACTTAAGGAGTATTATCCTCAGCTGACACCAAATTTAGAATTACCTGCATTTGTGCATTTGTAATACAGCTATACATAAACACATATAAACTATCCTTCCTACAGTACCTCCTTTCCAGCACACAAGATAGATAACACAGAGTGAAAAAACAAGAATTAAATAGTTATCGAAGCTGCAACCACATATATTTTTCCTAAACAGCACATACTTTAAAAGAATCTCTTGTTGAGGATTTTTTAAAGTTTAGACCTCTATGTTGCTTTAAAAAAAACTTTGTTACACTTCATACTCAAGCCTTTGAATTTCTAAATAATGTTTAGTATGCAATCCCATAGATTAAATAGCCCCCTCCCAGAAATACTAGCATGTGAAACCTTACATTTCCTCACAAGAAAAGGGAACGCTTACTCTCATGAGGCACTAGGAAAAGGGAAGATACACATTTAGCCAGAGACGCTGAAAATTATTTTGTCAAAATTCTCAAAAGCGTCTTAAAAAATCTTAAATTATGGGATTTGTGAACGACTCCACCTCAGCGATGAAGACTAGAACATCTCTTATGACTAAAAAAGAGCTGGTTTGTTCTGGATTAGAGTATCAGTCCAGAAAGACACCCTAATGTCTTTTTACACACTCTGTCGTAAGAAAGGTCACAGATAACCTCGATCAAGCAAAGCCAACCCGAGATTTTAAATCCTTCCCTGGAACTCTGCTCTCAGAAACCTGCAACCGCCTCGGCGTCTGACCTACCTCAAAACACGCGCTGCCCCTCCGCCAGCCTCCAGCTTGAGAAAAGAACTACAAACGCATCTTACTTTCTCTCGGATACACGGAGTAAAGCAAAGTATCCCAAAAGCTCAGAAGAACCCCCAAACTCCTTCAGAAACAGCCGTCCGCGGAAAGCAGGTGGGCAGGGGACGCTGCTGTCCCAGCCACGCCCCGCAGACCGAGCCCCCGAGGGCCGCCGCCGCCCGGGCGGGCGGGGCG